>PVIC010030365.1:0-14765 GCA_004025085.1 Thryonomys swinderianus
TCTCTTCTCTTAATTTTGCAGTACTGAGCATTGAACCAGTGTTTGGTGTATGCAAATACCATAGCACTGAGCTACATCCTCAGCCCCTTTTGTTCTTTTTTTTTTTCTTTTTTCTGAGACAGGGTCTCTAAATTGCCCATGCTATCCCTGAATTTACAGTCTCCTATCATAACCCTTCAAGTAGGTGGGGGAGTACAGGCCTGTGCCAACTTGCCTGGCAATTGACAATGTCTTATACAATGTAGCTAACATAAAACCATTTGAATATAACTTCATTTAGTGAATTCTGACAATTTACATGTTGTAAGCTTTTGAAGCTAATTGAGTGCTGATTCAAAGTCTCCTTGAGATTTCTCACAATCAGAGCAAGCTCTAAGCGGGCACTTGTCTGGTATTCTGCATTTACTTTTGTCTTGTATTGAGTTAGCTCTTTATAAGCATTGCCTAATTTATTTCTGAAATAAGACAGTTATGCTAGTTTCCCAGTATAATAGTAGAAGAAAACAGCTCTTCCAATGACAAAACTCAGTATTCGACTGATCTCTGATTGCAAAGCAATTCTGTAACCACTAAACTATGGCTTTTATCTAAACAGATTCATCTCACAAAGATGACTTAGTCTTAGTTAAGTCGCAATCCCACTTCTTGCCCCCAACAGATGCTGAGTACAAAATACATGTTTTGGGGTTGTTGGGAGAGGGAAGACTTTGCTACTGGATTCTCTACACACTACATGGGAAGACAATACGATCTTATTATATAATTAGAACATTCACCTCTTCAGGAAGCTTAACAAAAATATCCATCTAACATTTAATATTAATGTATTTTAACATTAACCTGTTTATATTATCATTTCAGTATATGTTCTTCTATTGAGGAAAGATTTACTGAGTTCCAATATACTGAATATCCATATTCCTGCCTTCCACAGAGCTCTCTGAACAGGGAAGACATATGATAAAAATATGAATATTTAATAGGCTATTAGGTAGTAATATACGTGTCAGAGAAGCCCCTATGGCAAGCTAAGCTCTGGGAAGCGTATGTGTGGGCCACATTAGTCACTGAGAAATGGACTGGGACAGAAGAAAAGTGACAACAGTGGATGCACACTTCGGGGAAAACATTCTTCCAGGCAAAGCTAGCATCCTGTGAGAGGAAAACGTGCTTGGTGTTTTTCAAAAGCAGTGAAGGGATCGCTCTGGCTGGCTTGTGGGCAGGGAGGGGAGAGTAAAGGGGAACTCTAGGTTTTGCAGAGGATTTTGCTCCGACTGAGGACAGAAGTGTGTGGCGTTTGAGCCGGAGGAGGCCCTAATCAGAGTGACACTATCAGTACCGTTCCTCTGATTGTTGTGCTGCGCGGACTCCTGGGGTCACGGGAAGTCAGGAACTCAGAAGACACCGAGGAGGCTTTCCCCGCAGTCTCTCATCTCAGTGTGGTCTTTGGCCCGGCAGCCACATGCGGAATCTCCAGGCCCCGTCCAGGTTACACCCAGGTGATCTATGCAAGGACTAAAATGATTGGAGAATTAACCCAAGCAAGAGGTGAGGCTGATGTGAGATAAAAGAACAGGGAGAGTGTTAATAAGTGGTGGGATAGTGGAGTTAAGAGGATGAGTGACAGTATCTGAAAAACACAAAACTGAAAGGTTGTACGGAAGGCTTGAGAGCTTGGTTTGAGACACCTTCGGTCACACAGGGACTAGCTGGGTCTGCGTGTCTGGAGAGTAGAGCCGGGAGCCGGAATCATCAAGCCATTAGCGTAAAGGGGGTTTCTCAAGCCACAGCCTGGATAAGCTTATCCGGAGCCTGAGTGGAGAAGAGTGACCCAGCGCTGAAGTCCGAAATGGCCCGACCCCGGGCCTCAGAAGGAGAAGGACATGTAGCAGAACACAGGACGGACGAGGGGCAGGTGGAGCTGCAGCACAGCGAGGAGCGTGTCCCACAGCCCTGGGTGAGCGCTGAGTGAAGACACCTTCAGGCACTGACTGACGCACTTGGCATGAAATCGCTGCCCTACGCGTTCGCTTCCCCCATTACACTGAGCTTTTCAGTGCAGCCTAGAAACACGGCATTCTGAGGGGCTGCAGAATAAGTAGCTGGGTGACTCGGAAACAATTACTTGCTCTATGTGAGCGTGTTAGTTGGCATTTTTAGGACTCTTAGATTTATGCTTTGGGGAGTGCGATCCCCCCTCCCCCCGCAGGCCCTGGTCTCCAGGTCATTTGTTTTTCTGCACATGATTACTCACCTAAGTACCACAGGTAACGTGGGTGGAAATCTTTGCCGTTATGTTTAATGACCCTGGTCACCTTTGTGCCTTCATTGTTCCCTGCTTGCTATTTGGATGGAAATAGTCACGATCTGTGCTTTTCTTGCATTCCCTTCTCATCTGTCTCTGACAAAATTCATCTACATCTTTACTGAGAAAGAATACTTAACCTAAATAACAGCTTTTAGCCAGAGACGTGTTTTTGATAGATAAGCAGAGGAGAAGCTAGTGGAACCCGTGATGTTTTCGGAGGAACTGATTTGGTAAATCAGATTGAGTATGTTATGATCTCTTTTTCTAAGAATCAGAGGAGGACTAAAAAGCAAGAAAATATACTCATTTGTGAAACCCTCAGCATTTATTTGAAGCATATTTCTTTTGACAGTTAGTTTAGCTTTTGAAAATTTAGTTCAAGTTCCCAAGTCTTAAGTAGTTTTGTTGTAGGAGTCATAGGGCCGAATGGAGACCGGGCTTACAAGGGTGAGCAGCTGTGTCCGAACTGAGTGGTCCAGAGGCAGCTGGCCCTTGTAGATTTGTTTTATGCCATTTAAAAACAAGTCACACAAGAGGTGTGTCTGTAGGTATATTAAACTTGTTTAACAATGGTGTCACCTTGTACTTTAGATTATCAACCAGAGCTGGGTAGAAGGAGAGTTTGAAGATGCTCACTTTGTGAAGAAGGCGACATCAGCATGTCTTTCTCTTTGGGCGTCACTGAAAAGGGACACGTCCTGAGAGAAGGGAGCTTAAAAAGCAAGTGGGACTATCTGGGAAGGAGAGAAATTCCAGGAGCTGTTTAACATGATCCATTTCTTACCAATCAAATAATTCATCATAGAAATTATATTCAGTTCAATCAGTGTGAAAGATCCAGTGCTTCCTCACCTGCCCTCACATTGGTTATGGGGAGAGAGGCCATCTGGCCACTTCAAAAACTAGGCAATATTGTTCCTACCTTGATAAATATCTTCCCACTGTTCTCCCTTTTTAATAATTTGAGTTGGCATTGCTTCTTATTTTTGAGACAAAATATTTTCTGGGAGAGAAGAGGCCATTTTTAGCTGCTGTGTAGGACTAGTGTTTAGAGATAAAAGGTATGTGATACCGTACTCAGGCTACAGGATGTGAACATACCTGACACGTTGTGAAATAGGATGTGACATGAAGTGGCGGGCACAGAGGGGTGGAGGGTAGCTGTTTCATTGTGGGTGAATCAGGAAGGGCATCCACGGAAGTGTCAGTGTTCAGATGAGCCTTGTAGGATAAATGGGGCTTGAGCGCAATGGAGGAGAAATAAAGAAAAGGGTCCATATAGGAGTTTACGTTAGATGAGGAAATGAATTGCTCTGAAAAGATCCACAGGATGTAGATGGGCCAGAATGCGAGAAATCTCTTTCATCCAGGTCAGCTGCCCTGGATTCCAGAGGCATCTGCATGTTTTAAAAAAAAAAATCTTTGAACAGAGAAGTGATAGAACTGGAGCTATGATAATTGTGAGAATTAAATCTAGAGTGGAAGTTGGGAGACAGAGAGATTTTGGAGCAATCCGGTGTGGGAAGATGAGGCCTCCATGCCAGGGTGACATGGGAAGTTACTGCAGAAGTGAAATCCAGAGGAAATTGGAGGTGCAGGGGAGAAATATTGAGGTGTGAGGAATAGGAGTTGGCCATGGTTGGACGAGGGTGAGCCCCGTGGGACTGCGGCAGTAGACACCGAGCCCAGGGGACTCAAAGAATGCTTGTGGCCAAACTAAAAATGGTAGTTCCTTGAGCAAGAGCAGGTTTGAGGGAGAGAAAGAGTTTGATTCTGTTTGTGCACCTAAAGCACGTGCAGGTGGAAATGTCCCAGTGCCATTTATAACATAGACCAGAGGTATCAAAAGAGGTATGGCTCTTGTTTGTTTCCAAGATACAAAATAAGGATAGATGAAATACAGTACCCCTTCACTTATGACTTTAATTCATTCACAAGGGCTGATTATGGATCAAGTTGGTCAGTTTAAGGCTCAGGCTCCTCTAATCAGCCTCCGAAGTCTCTCTTGAATACAGGTAGTTCCGGCAGTCCTTAGACTCTGGCTCAGGATTCATCAGTTAACCCTACACAGCAAAGGATGCTGTAATGTTCTCTAATGGAAGAGGGCTTTCCGAACTCTTTAACAATTAAAACTATATGTGAGTCCATCTGGAAGCACAAGTGGCTGACATCTGGATTGTAACTCAAGACTTTGTTCCTAACTTAATACTAAAATTCTGGTTGTCACCAAAGTTGTTCTTATTCCAGTCTGGCCACAACTTAAGGGTCCATCATAATGCAATCCTTTTAGGTGAATTTGTACAGTTAACATACTGTCTTGTTAAGAGGCATCTGGGACTTTCAGTAAGAGCAAAAAGCAACACACGACGTTGATCTTCAGTGGAACAAGCTTTGGTAAAAGTTTTCTTGAACAAGTTGTGTGGCAAGAGCTCCAGAAGCAAACATTGTGCCTGCAACAGCAATCCGAGTCATGACCTAGTGGAAATGCTGTTTTCCTTTCAAACATGGCATCTGTTTGGCGACCAAGAGCTAGGTTCGTCATCCTCCCTAATTAGGAAGCCCTGGAGATCATTGCCCCAAGGTTGTTCAACCTGAAAAATATTAATAAGCGTAAACCTATCTTATGCTCACTAAAAGTCACTCTAGTTGACTGAATGCAATTTGTTATCAGAGACTTACCTGTGAGCTCCAGGCAAACAGTGCCGACAGCATTGGTATTCAAGACAAAGGACAGCCATCCGTGTAAATTCTTGCCGACTATGCAAGGTGTATCTTTTGATCTTTTCAGAAAGAGCTAGAAAATTGGATGGTATTTGCAGGAGCCTTTCCACTGAGAAATGTCAATAATGTAATCGTGTTGAGACCGGTACATGGAATTGACTTGTTGGGAGATGGATACAGGTGCAAGGATGAAATGTGTATCTGATTAATATATAGCACTTAGTTTCTGCACAAGATCCTGGGTCACCGGGCAACCTCAGGAAGCAGCATTAGGAGAATCTGATGAGTCCTCTGAGCAGGTTTCTGAGTGGCAACTTGTAGTCTCAAGTTTTTAGAAAACAGAAAGTAATAAGATAGTAAATTCTCTCCTGGTATTTGCATTTGTAATGTATAAACCAATTTCTTCCATTTTGTGGATCATCTGGTAGCTGTGAAATCAGTGCGGGTCATTGCATTTCCTTTAGAGTGACATGTGTTCCTTGTGTACCTCAATATCTTCAAGCTGAGGAAGTAAGAGTTTTAGGTCTCTTTTAGGTGATTTTCATACGTTGTAGATTTATCTCCCTACTTGCCAAAGTACCTCCCAAATGATCAACTATTGGTAAATAAAATTGTTAAATTTTGTAATGCTTATGTGTGCTTTTAATTTTATTTTAACCCCTCTTGTTCATTTGCTTGGAACTTGGAAAAAATTTGTTTTTTATTACCTGTCGCTGAATTATCTGTGAATAAACACAAGGAGGATATAAGATTCTAATAATATTAATTTATTTAATGTTCATCTCGATCTTCATAAACAGAACAGATAACACCAGCTAACCATAAAATTTTCTGGACAAAATAAATAGTTTTTCTTTAATAACAGTTGAAGATGTAAACAATTACTATTTACTGCATATCTTCTGGTTACATTAGAATATGGGCTTACATATGTTGATGTTACCTTAAGATATATTAAAATTGATATGCAAATTAGAAATAAAATATAAAATATCATAATTGTGTCTGGAGTTTAAATAACAGTTACATTTTGAAGAGCATTTGCAACATGCAAAAGAAGTCTGGGCCATTGGAGATGTTAATTCAAATGATAATAAGAATAACCGTTTCAAGGCAATGTGAAGTCTGAGGCAGAGGTTATTGGATATCAATATCTGTATCATCTGTGTGGGGACAGGATAGGGGGGCTACAGAGAGAGGCTGTGGCTCTGTCCGCAATATGTCCTTCTGCTCCAAGCAGAACAGATTCAGAACATCTTAAACATTTGTTTTTTTTTGTCTCTACCATCAGGATTTACTGTCTTAAACAAACAACAATCAACTGGACAGGGAAAATGAATTGTAAAAACTTTAAACATACTGGAAGAGAAATCTGTATAAAACAGGCTGTTCTTTTACTCTTGTTTCTGTATTGAGTGTAGACTTTTACAACTTGCCCCAAGTCATCGGAAGAAGAGGAAGTTTTTTTTCAATGGAGAAACTTTGGAACAGGGTAGTAACAAAAATCTGTGGCTCCGAGACTCCAAAAAGAAACATCATTCTAGCAGTTGTTATCTCCAATTTAAAAACATCAGAGCAGGATAAAGAGTGCTTCCTGCTGAGCAAAAAGTAGAGACCAGAAGGTTCATTGAAATCCCAGGATGGAAACCACTTAGAGTATAAAATAGTCAGGAAGAAGGTTTCAGTAAAGGAGTCAGGGAATGTGAATCTGCCCCTCTGTGTGATCGAAGTGGATGACGCGAAGTGGAGTCATAGGGGGCCTGGGCCTCTAGACAGGGGTATGGGCTGGGGGGTGGCTTCATGAGTAGGTGACAAGAGCTAGGTCACAATGAGAAGGAGGTTCACTGTAGCCCACAAGTGAGGGCAGACTGGGGATCTCAGCACCTATGAATTGATGTAATGGAGTTAGGAGATAGGCTATTCCTGTTGCGCATTATGTATGCATGAGAATAAAAGGAATAGTTTCTTTTGATTTCTCACCTTGCTAGGTGGGGCTAGTTAGAATGCAATAGGACTGACTTTTGTTGATGAGTCAATGGTATATTATTTCTTTTCCAAAATCAGTTTTGATTTAGATAAACCTTTCACTGCATAAATATTTAGTAGGTCCAGGGTTCAGCTCTCTATCAGTTATTGCTCTGCTTATTCCACTGCGAGGGAGAAGACGTGGAGGCCTGCAGGGAGGTCTTGCTCCCCTTTCGGTACTCTTGGATTCCCCCCTGGGATTTGGGTGTCTGGATCTCCCACGGACTGTTTGACCTGTACCAGTCTCTGAAGTCTTGCTTGCATTTTCTCTTCAAATCTGCAGAACAGAACCCTCTGTTGCCACCTAGCCGTCGCTCGGTTTTGTATATACCTTCTGAAACCTGGTGTTGGTTTATATCTTCCCATCTGCTCCAGTGGGCCATCCCTTGGTGCCCAGCTGCAGGGCCCTTAGGTCCAACTGGAGCTGAGACTGTGTGGATTCTCCTTTCTTCTTTTTTGAACTTCTGAAACCTTCATGCTGTGCATCAGGCCATGAGAACCAGGATGTTTCTCTCCTAGAGTTTCAATGAGAGGAAATGTTCAAAACATTCTGGTTTCTCTTCCCGCCTCATTTCTAGAATAATGAGCTGGAGTTCGGAAGCGTCTGATAGGTCGCTTCCTCTACCTTTGCACCCAATTCCTTTGCACAGACTCCTAAGACAAAAGAACATCCCTGGCCCCTTGCTGCTCTGTTGGGCTAGTTCTGTGACATGAACGTGTCCTCATCTCGAGAAATAAGTGATTCCTCAGTTCTGTAATAAACTATTGTGCCATACATGTTCAAATGTTGTAGATCAGATGTTGTTATCAGGCATTATCCATTGGTTATGCAACTGCAGGCGAGGAAATACGTCCTTTTTTCACAGTTTAGAAAATGTTTCCCAGATGTTCTATAATGAATAGGTACTACATATACCCAGAAAGAAAAATAGTATTTCAAAATGACACAAATATAATGGTATAATTTTGGTTTTGCTCCTTAAAGAAATACCTCTTATTTTATTAAGCAATACAAGATTATGTAAATTTTAATAGACAAAGATGAATGAGAGATACAAGCAGAGCTGTACTGGTGAGACACAAAACTCTAGAAGTGCAAACCCGATGTCAGTAGGAGCAAAAGGAGTTTGCAGAGACCCTGGGTCAATGCCCCTTCAGACAGAGACATTAACAAAGCAGACAATTATAACTGGGAGAATTCCTATAAAGGAAAAATCGTACAGGTGTAGACTCAGTATTGGGAGTTTTGTACACCTTACATTATTGATTTTCCCTTTGTGGCTAGATTATCACACCTGTCCTAAGACTCATCATCACCAGTTAGTTGTTCAAAGAGAGCATTGTTTGGGTTGTGAGTTAAGATCGTGTGTTCTTAATTTGCCATTGAGGTGTTGTGGGGATCTTTTGAGGCCCATTGGCCAGTTCCTGTACCCTGGCCCCTCCCTCAGTGAGGATCCACAGCAAGCGCTGTGTGATTACTGCCTGCACCAGGTCTGGGACTGTTCTCCTTCCACGCTGCTTGGCTTGCTTTGCAGAAATCTTCCAGAGAGAATTCTGGAACTTCCACTGAGTCCTTCCACAGTTTATCCAGCAAGTTTCAATTCTTCTGAATCAACTTTTTTGTGTGTAAGTTTCCAAATAGTAGGTCCAGTGTCCTATCTGCTTATCAGGATGGGTCCCAGGAAGATTCTGCCTATGATTGGGTCTGTTTGATGAAAGGCTGTAAACCCATCCCGGGGATGAGAATGCAAGAAAGAAGAACCACTTCTCTCTGCCTCAGGATTGAATGACTTCGAAAGAAAGGTGCCAAAACATGTATTGTCTTAATATCTTCTATTACAAAGTAATTGTATAATGGTGTTTAATTGCAAGTATATTAGACACTTAATAAACTCCAAATAAATGCAGGTGGGATTAGAATGAACTGAAGCTAAACAGGCATTTGGAAGTGACTTTTTATGTATAAGAAAAAGTTTTGTGATCATACATAGGATTTTCTAACGTTTTGACTAGCTTTACTAATCTTCAAGAGGCCAGTGTGATATAGTTTGTCCTAAATAAATATTTTTCAAGGGAGTACTCAAGTGGCTATTAAATTTTTAAACACCCTATGTCTTTTAAAATAAATACATTGCTTAGCAATTACAAATTTAAGTCTCTGAACTTCTCTTACCCCACTGATTTTTGCTTAACACTACAAGTATTCATTTTGGGGTGGAAAAAGAGGTCAAAACAGCCAGAATCAAAGTTAAACTGATGAATGACTGTTTCTTAAATGGCCTGCAAAATTTATTACCATCTTTGCAAAGACATTTCATAAGTGCTAAATGATATCAGTGGATTTTGTGTTTAGTAAATTTCACTAATAAAATCACCAACCAGAAACTTGGTGGATAAAGAACACGTTTTTTGGTTTAATCAGCATGAACAGGAATTAGAACTGAAAAGGAAAGTTCATAGTGAGTATATTTCAAATAGCTAGTGCAGTTAGCAGAAAACTTTTAAGTTTTAGAACTTATAGAAAACTATAAGTCAATAGCTTTTAAGACCTGAAGGAAAATTATTATTTCCAGTTTAGGTGAAGGAAATAGAGTACTATAGTTTCTGCTCAGGCTAATTCCCCTTTTTCAATCTATTAACAATTAAAGGAAAATAGATATTATGAATTAAATGAAACAATACCTCTGAAATTGTAAAACAACTTCATATATCTCCATTCTCCATATTATATAAGTAATACATATGATATATATTATCTAATGAGATTGTCATGTTGCATATTTTGCCATAGTTGGCTCATCATATGTACCAAATATATAACATATCAAGGGATACTATTCCTCATTCTCTTTCTCTGATACAATCTTACTGCAAACATTATACTTTCATATCATTTCTCCATTCATTACTGGATTTTCCATCTTGTCTTTGCTATTTCTTTACTTTTTTCTTCTCCAATATGAGAGCATCAGTTCTTTTTCTATATCCAGCCTCCTCCTATATCTTTCTTCTTCAAACACAGTTGTATTGCCAGTATTAAGTATGTACATAATGAGTTGTAGTTTCTCTCAAATAGTGGGACAGCCTGTTCTACTACTGGCTGCATATCTTCATTGGAACCTTTCACAGCAGACTCCAAGTTCATCTTCCAGAGAGAAACTCACGATTTTTCTTCTGCCCTCCTGACACCCCACTGAACACAAATACTTGGCATTTTCTGATCTCTGTTACTGACAAAGGGTCTCTTTCTCCAGGATTTGATCATGTGATGTCAAGTTTGATCAATTTGGCTTTGTGAATTCTCTATCTAAACCCTATCTGTCATTTTCAAACCACGTTTCTGTTCAGCTTCAATGCTGAACTCAAGTATTTTGCTTTCAACAAAGGACAACCTTGTGGCACTGTCGCATTGCCTTATATGTAGGTTTTTTTATAGCCACCATTCTCATTTGCCTAACTAATCCATTATGATTGTTCTAAAGTAGTGAGAGACTTAGGAGGCAAAATGTTTGATTCTGAAAATAACAACTAAGTCCACAGAAATGTCATATTTAATACAATTGTATCTTAATTAAAAAGTAGATTATAAAACCCTACTGAAAATTGGAATAGATGGACTTCATCTCAACCTAATAAAAGCAGTTTATGAGAAACCAACAACCAGTATTATTCTAAATGGTCAAAAACTGAAAACTTTCATACTAAGATCAGAAACAAGATAAGGAAGTACACTATCACCACCCCTGTTCAATACAGTGCTGGAAACACTAGCCTCAGCAATTCGACAAGAGAAAAAAAATAAAAGGAATACAGATAGGAGAGGAAGAAGTTAAACTGTCATTATTTGCTGATGACATGATACTCTATATAGAAGATCCTAAAAGCTTAACCAAAAGACTGTTAGAATTTTAGCGAAAACCTTAATATGATTACCTTAAAAGAACCATGGTAATAGGAAGTCATATCTGCTAATGAACAGAGAAATACATGTTACTGCTTTCCGTGTTTTACCTGAAAAGTTCTGCTTTCTTCCTGGAATAAACTGACACTATATCTATGTCATGGTGGGGAGACTGATGAGGCTTCTCTTCATTCCATCAGTTGAAGGGCTCACTGCAAAAATCTATGTTGTATGATACACAGGATTGCAAATGTTCATATTCTGTTGTCAGCCTTCAAGATGTTGGTTCATAGAAACATCTGGATATTTTTACTAAGGTCCTAATCAGGGAAGAAAAGATCGGAACAGTCCAAGTCATGGGCTGTGAGGTGCATGGAGTACCTGGTTAGTCTATGGGAGACACAATCTTGTCTGGGGAATCTGTCATTTTTTTCTCCTTTCTCTTCCTTGGTTTTTCTTTCAAGCACACACTACTTAGGGCTCTGCCTATGTCAAATCATGTAAGTTATTTCTTATGTGTAAAAATGCCAGCAAACTTTAAATGAATTGAGATATATATATAAAGCACATAAAAGTGCTAGACAACATACGTAGAACATTGTAAGTTTAGCATTAACAAAACAGAACTAGCCTCAACAGAGTCTGATGGAGCAGCATGTCATCCACAATGACATTTCCAAACCTGATGTTACTGATAGGGGTTTTATTAGTTAATTAAATGTGTGCAAATTACATGCACTATTGCAGATAATGCAGAAGAGGACATGCATGCTTCACTGAAGCTCAATTTCCTTTTCAGAAATTATCACTGTATTAAATCATTTAACTTTCCAAAATAAGCCATCTGTACTCCTCTAATCTTTTTTATTCTGCATTTTAATCACATTTTACTGAGGTTAGTTTATGTAGAATTTGCTTTTGGTAAACTTTTTAATAATTTTTGCAGAATATAAAGGGAAAGAATCTCATTCAAATAGAGCAGATTTCCAATGATGTGGAACTCACTTATCTGCGTAGACTTGAAATACAACAGGGACATTGAAAAATTCAAGCAAAAATTTATGCCATATTTATACATAGGCAAGATTCCATTCTCAGCTTTTCTATCCTTGCATGACTTTTGTTCTGATTTATGGATTTCTTTTTGCTAAAATCAAGCATTTATTCTA
Organism: Thryonomys swinderianus; assembly: GCA_004025085.1. Taxonomy (NCBI): domain Eukaryota; kingdom Metazoa; phylum Chordata; class Mammalia; order Rodentia; family Thryonomyidae; genus Thryonomys; species Thryonomys swinderianus. Next base: position 12,125 of record PVIC010030365.1, read on the forward strand.
AACTCTCTGTCTGTTTTCTAATTTATACTGTTTGTACTGCTTCCAATTTTGAATTTCTTCCATTATTCATTCAGCAAATATTGACTGTTTCTGAGATACAGTGGACACTGGGAATGTGCTAGTGATTACAAAGAAAACAGTGTCCCAGCCCTTAGAAAACTTAATCATACTTTTTTTTAAAAGACATTCTCACCATGTACTTCAGACAGGCCTTGAACTCACTGTATAGCTCAGCCTGGTCTCTAAATTGCAGAGGTTCTCCTACCTCAGCCTCCCAAGTGCTAGGATGATAGACATGCACCCCCTGGCCCAGCTATACTTTTGACCTTAAAATTTCACCAATATCAAAAAATATTGCATTGGTTAATTGATGTTGCAATACTGTATATTATATGAAAAAATAATTGTACTGTCAGAAATAGTTCTGTAGGAAATTACACTTTAAAATACCACAAAAAAGAAATTCACTACTTTTGAAGAATGGTGTTAATTGTGTAGCATTTGCCCTGATGCTAAGGATTCAGCATCACAAGTTAAAGGAAGAAATATTCCCGATTTCTTCCTGATACAGAAGTTTCTGTCTTCCTTCTCTTCTTTCTTTTCCATCATTGGTCTTGCTAGAGGTTGTCCTTTTCATTTCTTGTCCTTTTGTCGATGTTCTCTATTACATTTCTTTTACTCCATTGAATTCTGCTTTTTATTGTTTCCTTTTGACTCCTTGGTCTGGGTTTACTTTCCTTCATCGTTTTCTAGCTCTTGAAGTGAGAGTTTAGATTTTTTTTTCTTTTTTTTTTTTTGAGACAGGGTCTCGCTTTGTAGTTCAGGCTGGCCCTGAGCTCACTATGTAGCCCAGGCAAGCCACCACGAACTCAGCAATCCTCCTGTCTCTGCCTCCCGAGTGCTGAGAGTTTAGATTATTTTTGTAATTGAATTCTTTATTGGTACATTTTATATACAGTTCACAATCACACTCAACACTGAGGAATTTGTACCAGTATATGACACAAGTTAATTCTCATTTTTATCCATATCCCTACCCACCCACAACCCCCCGCCCCTTATATACATGCTATTTCTTTTTCTTTTGAATCCTATTTATTCTTTCTTTTCATTATGCTCCCCCACCATATTCCCCTTGAATATTTTATATTTTACAAAATCTATCATACATTCTAGAACTCATTTACATATACCAGTTCTCATACCAGAGAAAAGCTATGGTATTTACATATCTGGGGTATATTTATTTCACTTATTAGTGTGTCCTCAAGGTGTACCCATTTGCACATAAATGAATGAAACTTGTCATAATACACCATTTTATTAAAAAAACACACATGTTCTTTATCCAGTCTTCAGTTGATGGGCATCTGGGTTGTTTCCAAGATTGGGCTATCACAAACTGAGCTGCTATAAACATGGGTGCACATATATCACTGCGATAGGAATCTTATAATTCTTTTGTGTATATTCCCAGCAGGGGAATAGCAGGGTCAAATGGGATCTCTAATCCTAGTTTTCTGAGGAATCTCCACACTGATCGCTTCAGTGGTTGTACAAGTCTACAATCCCATCAACAGTGGAGAAGGGTTCCTTTCTCTCCACAGCCTCACTAGCATTTATTGCTGGTTGATTCTGCCATAGCAGCCATTCTTTGTGGAGTGAGATGAAATCTCAGTGTTGTTTTCATCTGCATCTCTTGAATGACCAGTGATGTCGAACATTTCTTCATATGCTTCTTGGCTGCTTTTTCTTCTGCCTCTGAGAACTGTCTATTCATTTCAGATGCCCATTTTTGTATAGGGTCTTTAAACTTGGGGGGACTGATTTAAGTTCTTTATATATTGTAGATAGTAGCCCTTTGTCTGACAAAAAGCTAGTAAAGATTTTTTCCCATGTTGTTGGTTGTCTTTTAATGGTGCCAGTGGTTTCTTTTGCTGTGCTGATGCTTTTTAATAGATTTTTCTTTTAATAGAAAAAGATCCCATTTGTTGATTTCTTCTGCTAGTTCTTGTGCTATAGATGTTTTGTTCATAAAGTCTTTCCCTAAGCCAGTGCCTCTAAGAGTTTTATCTAACCTGTTTTGCAGCAGGTTTAGTGCCTCTGTTTTAATATTTAGGTCTCTCATCCACTTTAATTTTAGTTTAGTACCCAGTGAAAGAGATGGATTTAGCTTCAGTCTTTGGCAGGTTGAAACCCAGTTTTTCCAGCACCATTTGTTAAAGAGGCTATCTTTCCTCCATTGAAGATGTTTGGCTCTTTTTCCAAAGATAAGGTGGCTTAGTGTATCTGGAGTTGTTTGGGGATCTTCTAATCTATTCCACTGATCCTTGGATCTGTTACTTTCCCAGTACCATGCAGTTTTTATCACAGTGGCTTTATAGTAGAGTTTTAAGTTGGGGATCGTAATACCACCTGCCATCTCCTGGTTGCTTAGAATTGCTTTTGCTATTCTAGGTGTCTTGTGGTTCCAGATGAATTTTTGGTTTATTTTCTCTAGCTCTGTGAAGTATGGTGTTAAGATTTCAATTGGAATTGCATTGAATCTGTATAGTAGTTGTGGGAGTATAGCCATTTTGATGATGTTGGTTCTTCCTACCTAGGAACAAGGGATGTCTTTCCTTTTTCTGATATCCTCTTC
>PVIC010030366.1:0-21945 GCA_004025085.1 Thryonomys swinderianus
ATGCCAATATCTGTGTTCTATTTAGATTTGTAATTCTTCAAGTCTTACAGTGTTAGCCCAATTCTGTTTTCTTCTTCCAAGTATTTTAGGTCTTTAACATTTCCCATAAACTTTAGAATCAGCCTGTTAATGTTTATAAAAATACCTGTTAGAACTTTTATTGGAGTTATACTGACCATAGACAACAATTTGAATGTCTAATATTGAACCAAGTGAATTTCTCCATTTATTCTTCTCAGTAGTCTGTAGTTGTCTCTTCATATCTTGTTAGGATTATTCCTAGTAATTTCATGTTTTTTATGCTACTACAAACTTCAACATTTTAAAAAATTTTCAATCTTATTTATTTAGTACATATTATTATTTTATTTTATTATTATTTTGTTACTGATTCATGAATTAAGTCCTGGATATTCATCTTGTATCCTGAGAACTTGCTAAACTCATTTTCTTGGTTCTGGTATGCTTTTTACAGATTTCATCAGATTTCTTATGTCAGAGACCAAGTAATTTTCAAAAATAAAGATTATTTCTTTGTTTTCCAAGACAGACGCTTTTTATTTTTTCTTGCCTTATTGCAGCATGTACAATCTTCAGTGTCAAGAATCCGCATCTGTCTCTCTCTCTCTCTCTCTCTCTCTCTCTCTCTCTCACACACACACACACACACACACACACACACAGTGTGGCCATCTTTGCCTTATTCCTGGTTTTAGGGAAAAATCATTCAGTGTTTCACTACTACAATGTTGTAGGATTTTTTTTTTTTTTTTGAGACAGGGTCTTGCTTTGTAGTTCAGACTGGCCCTGAGCTCACTCACTATGGAGCCCAGGCAAGCCTCAAACTCAGCAATCCACCTGTCTCTGCCTCCCGAGTGCTGGGATCACAGGCATGAGCCACCACACCTGGCACTGTGGTATGTGGTATTGATTGCTGGTGGGCTTGAGTCTCCACGCCCAACATTCTATGTGGTCACCGGGATCAAACTCAGGACCTTGCGCTTGCAAGGCAGGCGCCAGAACCACTGAGCTAAATCTCCGGCCCCAACAATGTTGTAGGATTTTATCAATGGACTCCTATATATAAGCCTTTACACTTAAAAAAAAAAAGTGTAAAGTATAGTATGCTCCAGTGTTTACTAATTTGAAAGGCAGGAGCAAGAGCTTTCTTAGTGATTGAAAAAGTTAAAAAAATAGATTGATCTCAATATTTTGGCTTACACAACAGCAACAATGACATCAAAATTGACATAAATAAATGTGTAGAAATATTTGATAAGAAATATGCTGTACTTTAATGAAGAAAACATAAATCTCTGAGTAGAGAAAATATGACTAAATGGAGAGGTATTTTGAACACTTGATCTTATATAAAAATGAGTTCCTGGGCCAGGGATTTAGTTCAGTGGCACCAGATCTGCCTCGCAAGCATCAGGCCCTGAGTTTAATCCCCAATACCTTAAAAAAAAAAGTACAAACATAACCCTAAACAAAATCACAACAGGCTTGTTTTTAGAATGCCGAAATGATTTTAAAGTTCACCTAGAAAAGAAACCTGTAGGAAAATAATTAGGGAAATTCTGAGACAGAAAAATAATTACTTCTGTAAGTTAATATGTACTATGAAATAATATGGAAAAGACCTATGTCACCTAATATAGATTAAGTTTAGTATATAATAAGATGAAATTTCAAGCCAATGGGGAAGAGATAAGATTAATCAACAGAGTATAGGTTCAACATATGCTTGTTAAATGGGGACAGGCTATCAGTATCAAGGCTGGTGGAGAGGGTAGGAAAAACTTGCTTATTGCTTCATTCTTACATCAAAATCAGTTACAGAAATAACAAAGATTTAAACTCAAAAACAAAACTATAACAATACTTAAGAAAACATGAGAAAATTATTCATATCATTTCAAAGTGGGAAAAGCTTTTCTGAAAAATGACATAAACACAGATTGAAAAATCTGGCTAGAACAAAAAACAAAAACAAACACAAATCTCCCCAAACAAATGCAAAAGATACACTAGAAAAGATTCTTTATAACCTCTATTCTGGGTAAGAGGCAGCTGTGTGCATGTGTGAGTGCACACATTCTTCTCATCCTATCTCCTCTACAGTGTCATATTTAGGGGATGCGTATACCCACTGAAACTCAGCAATAATACAGTCCCTAGGAGAAAATAATGCACATAAAACAGAAGAAAGCAATTGAAAGAATTACAAATGAACAAGAAACATTTAGATAGAATAATAAATACTAGAATAATAAAAAGTTCAACTTAAAACAAAAAAGTACAATTTCCCTATCTGCAGAGGTCCCCACAAATAGCAGAATCCATGGATACCGAAGTCCCTTACATAGTCTACTTGCCTATAATCTACGCACATCCCCTCATACTTAAATCATCTCTAGATAACTTATAATGCCTAAACCAATGCAATGCTATGGAAATAGTTGTTACACTGTACTGTTTAGGGAATAATAACAAGAATAACCTATAAATGTCCAGTAGACTCAATTATTTTTTCAAATATTGCTCATCCTCAGTCACTAGAATCTTTAGATATAGAATCTATGGATAAGGAAGCCAAGATTTTTTAATGCCTATGTTATAATGGGAAAATACTTTCGGTATTTTATAGGGGAGCATACTGATGACAGTTTAAGTCTGCATTGCTGTAACAAAGACCTAACAATATACTGGCCAAAGAAAGATTCTCATCTCTCTACTTAACAGCACTGACATGAATTGGTGCAGGTCAATTGAGATAGCTTTGCAAGTGAGACTTTGTCCTAGGCCCAGTGGCTCAGCTACCCCTCTTGCATAGGCGCTGTGGTCTCCATCAGATGACCTACACCCTCTTCTAAAGGATTAAAACTTTTTGTCTCACATTCAACAGGTCCTTTCAACTGATGAGTTACTTCCAGGTGATGTGGCTACATCATGTTCTTCCTGGATGGTATTAAGCTCCACAGGAAGAGGCAGTCTATCTTCTTTCACAGGAAAACAAGGTGCAGAAAACAATGATTATGGCTTAAAGCATTCAAAATAAGGACTTTTGGGAAAAATGTTCTACAATTCATGCCACAAAATTCCAAATGGTATATTTAATGTGACTAGCAAATGACATATGGTCTATAAACTTGTGCGTCCTCTAGAAGACTGGGATCTGTCCTCATCACCACAGTAACAATGTCTGACAGAATTCTGCAAGTCACTGGGTGATGTCCTGGCTGCAGTCCTAAAAGTACATGTAATTAGTACTAAATCAATGGTAGTAAGGATCACATAGGTAGAACTTGTGTTCTTTCAATATAAACAAATTCCCAAGAGCTATGGCATTTAAATTAGTAATGGTGTTACTTTTTTCCTCAGGTAGGATATGATGTTAGTAGAAAATGACGCATTTCCAAGAAGAGAACATTCCTGGACCTGAACAGGCAAGTACAATTCATTTATTGAACAGTAAGAATATAAGCATTTCTTCTTCACTTATTATTTTAAATCATCAGTAAGTCACTTACTGTATTTTATGAGAACCAATAAATTCGGTAATATGTTTAAAAATTAAACTGTTTACTTTGTAAAACAAAAAACCCAGTAACAGTTATACCCGTTCTTTTTTTAACAGGGTCTCACTTTGTAGTGCAGGCTGGCTCTGAACTCACTTTGTAGCCCAGGCAAGCCTAGAACTCAGCAATCCTTCTACCTTTGCCTCTTGAGTGCTGGGATTACAAGTGTGAGCCACCATGCCTGGCATCGTGGTACATGATGCTGACTGCTGGTGGGCATGAGTTACTATGCCTGGTATTGTTGTATGTGGTTACTGGGGATCAAACTAGGGACCTTGTGCTTGCTAAGCAGGTGCTGGAACCACTGAGCTAAACGTCCAGTTCAAACCCAAGTTTTATAGTATCCGCAAATAGGGTTCATAAAGGCTTTTTCCACCCATGTTTCAAAATGTGGTCATATGAAGTTAGAAAAATACAGCTGGATGTTGTCTTAACTTTCTGTTACAGTGACAAACATTCAAGATAAATCAATCTACTATGAGAAAAAGATTTATTTTGGTCCACAGTTTTAGAGGTTTTCAGTCCAGTCTGCTGGTTCTGTAGTTTTGGGGACTAGTGAGGTTGAACATCACGGTAGGAGCACTTGGCAGAGAACGCTGCTCATCTTAGACAGTCAAGATGCAGAGACAGGAAGGGTCTGGGATCAAAAGCATGCCCACTGATGACTCAACTTCCTCCCACTAGGTTCCCTCTTAAAAGCTGCACCACTTGCAAGTAGCCCTGTGGGCTGAGGACCAAGCCTTCAACATGGGGTCCTATGGATGTTGTACCATATTGATCTGCAGGACAGGAATAGCTCTGGGGTAGAGTGCATGCTTAACACACACATGGCCCCAGGTCACGGTCACATAGTTACTTACACAGAATCCAAAATGAGTCTAAAGCCCATGATCTTTTCCCTTAAAGACAAAAGCGGTTTCTTGGCTCAGAACATGGCTCAGTTGTAGAGCACTCCCTCACACAGTCAAGGACCTCAGCACCCTGGGGTCGGGGGCAGTATGTTAGGTGTTCTGATATGGGCCTGCAGGCTCCCCTGCATGAGAGGGTAAAGCTGTAGGATCAATTCTACTTTACAAAGAAAAAGCAAACTAAATATGAGGCACATAATTCAAAACACACTCAAAGGCAGATTGTAGAAAGTAAATTATCTCTCTTTGCTGTTCTTCAGTGACCTAGTTCCTTTTCCTAGAGGCAACCACTGTCAGTTTCTTCGTATCTTTAAAAAATTATAACATCTAGCTTTGTGAATGTGCCCAAGTATTTTTAAAAAAATGCAACTTACAAAAGCAAAAATGAAAAACGAAGTATATATATACACATACATACATACATACACACACACAGTAGCTCTGTACTTCCCTGTTTATTAACAGTGTGATCTGTGCTTATCACATCTTTATGAACAGGCTCCAACCAACTATATTCTAGTAAATTGATGCTTTCATCACAATTTATTACCTAGTTCTCAATCTGCTATTTCTAATAATATTATTTAGTATTCTTACACATAGGCACGGAAGTGAGAACATACGTAGTAAGAATGAATTCATCTAAGTGGCCATGCTAGTCAAAGTGGATTCAAAATACACTGCTGTTCATTACACTGTACCAATTTCACACCATCTCCAACAATGCACATCTATGTCACTGTAAGCTCGCTAACTTCTTGAACTCTGTCATTTCCCCCCTCTTTACTCTGTAGGATACTGCCTGCTTTAGGCCCTGTTCCAGCATTTACCATGTTTCCTTTCCTTTCCCTTTTTTCCTCTCCTTTCTTCCCCCCACCCCAATTTTAGTACTGGGACTGGGACTAAACCCAAGGGCCCTGCATTGAACTACCTCCTCAGCTCACTGTCTACTTTGTGACATGGTTTTGAAAAATCACCACGTTGCTCAAACTGAGTTTAAACTTGCAATCCTCCTGTTTTAGCCTCCCAGAATATCAGGGTTACAAGCGTGAGCCGTGACATCCAGTTTACCATGGTTTTGAATTTGGACAAGCCAATTTGCTTTCTGAAACTTCTTCCTCACTGGAAATAATGTCCATTTTGTAAAGTTCCTATAAAAAGTAAAGGAGATAATGTTAAAGACCAACCACCACCCAAATGATAGGCAAAATTCAGTATTTTTATATATTCTACATATTATCAATGTATCTGTAGTTTCTCCCTCCACCTTCCCATGTCTATTCTCAGCTTACCAACAGTGCAGGCTTTATTAGCACAACTGTTCTACTGTTAACACTCTCCTGTAAAAACATAAAACAAAAAATGAAAAAAGAGATTTTTTTGTATCTTTTCTTCTATTATCTAGTCCCTTTACTTTTCCAAGTCGTATTTTTTTCCTCTGGTTCTGTAGATAAACCCAGAACTTCACACATGCTAATAAGCAAGCTACACCTCCGGCCCTGTTTTTACTCTTGCCTTTACCTCCAGCAGTATTATAACTCCTTTTAAATATTCCAGCAGAAGCACTATACTACAGATTTTAATTAAATTACTAGTACAGTCAATTGCCCTGGCTGAAACTCACATTTAAAATGTTCTAAAAGGGCCAGTTATTTGAAGTGCTGCTCCTACCTATATACTGATTGATGCCACTTGGAATATTTAGTTACCACAGGGACAGTCAGAAGTTTTTGTTAGACTGATAGCACCTAAGCATGATGAATAGGAGAAATGAGTTCTATAGGTATATAAGATATGGAAACTATAGGTATATAAGATATGAATTATAGTGCCGGGCATGGTGGCTCATGCCTGTAATCCCAGCACTCGGGAGGCAGAGACGGGAGGATTGCTGAGTTTGAGGCTTGCCTGGGCTCCATAGTGAGTGAGCTCAGGGCCAGCCTGAACTACAAAGCGAGACCCTGTCTCAAAAAAAAAAAAAAGATATGGATTAATACAACAGCACAATGTTCAGAAGGTCCTTGTTACTTCATGGAGTAGGTTAAAGGATACTCTTTATATTTAAAGGTTGACCCCAAAGCGTGAACCTTCAAGGGTCATATTTAGACATGGGGGGGTCCTGTAAATTTCTGATTGATTTAAGTCCATTTAAATGAAAATAAAAGCCCATCTCTGGAATATTACATCTGGCTATGCAAATATGATCAAATTACTCAAAATGATGAACTAGAATGTTACCATGCTTACAAAACAAGTTACATGAAGTATTTGTTATGCATATGACACTTCACCAAGTACCTGTACTAGCGGCAGACTTTGAACTTAACATTTTGTAGTCTATTAGCAGTATTGTACAGGGAGAGTGAGCACTCAGCCACTTTAACCTTGATAGGCCTTTTGTCAACAAAACCCTAGAGAGCTCTATGTGGCCAGTGCTGGGACTAGATAACATATATCTAAGTAGTAATCTGTGCTCTGAAGAAAAGTTAACAGGATAAGAACATAGTAAAAGGGGCTCGGAGGTGCTACTTTGGGAGCAGGTGGAATAAACAGGAATCCTAAATTATGACAATCTGGGTAAAGGTAAAATCTACCATAGGCCACAGGGTAAAAATGTTATTTCTAGGGTTTGGTGGTTCAGCTGATTATCGTGATAGTCACTCTCTCCTTTGCTAACTTAGTGGCTAGAATATATCTGTCTAGATCTGGCAATATAAAAATGACATATTCAAGTTTCTCTTGCAGCTAGATCAGGTGGTAACTGAATTCTGGACAAGGGCAAAAGTAATGTGTACTTAATGCAGATCATGGTTACACCCTTCCCTTCCCTTGCTCTGTTCTCTCCTGGACTGTCTGGATAGATATGGTGGTAAGGGCTGAAGCAGCCATCACGGACCTTAAAAAGGACTGAAGAGAGCAGAGCTGCACATCACAGACAGAGTGAAGAGCTGGTGTATCAGACCCAGACTGCTGATAAAAATAAACAACTACCACATGTCAGTTATATTTAGGTCTTCACTACAGTAGCAGAAGAAATCTCTACCCTAACTAGTTTGAGGGCCTATCGGAGCAGTATTTTAACTCCAAACATGTTAAGGAACTTAAGGTAGAGTTTCAACAACTCAAAGACAAAGCAGCTTGACAGTAAGCCAGGATGGTTACTATGGAAAAAAAATGAGGCCTGATTTTTCCAGGCTGTATTAAGAACTTGAAAAAGGCATAGCATTGCTAAGTCTCTATTTCTCCACCAACAAAACTGCTATATGTGATAATTTGTATTAAACATAAAAGGTATAACATGGCATGCAAATAATTTTAATATCTAGTTTACAAAATAACTTACATTTAGTGTTATTAGTGCTAGCCTTACTTAAAGGATTCCTTTTCATGACCTTTGACTATTCAAAGGGGATGGTCTAAACCATTTGGAACATGCCTCCTTAGTCTAATGTCTAACACATGAAGGCAAAGAATGTGATACATCATCACTGAGACTAAATTAAGGTTGTAAATAACATAAAGATGTAAAACTTATCTTTTGGTTTTTTTTGAGACAGGGTCTTGCTTTGTAGTTCAGGCTGGCCCTAAGCTTACTGTATAACTCAGGCAAGCCTCAAACTCAGCAATCGTCCTGCTTCTGCCTCCCAAGTGCTGATATTACTATTACAAGCTTGAGTCACCAAGCCTGACATTAAATTTATCATTCTTTTGGGTTTTTGTTCCTACCTTTTCTTATACTAGAATTCTTTCGATTCCTCCCTTATTGAAAAATTAGTAGATATGAGTATATGACCTATTGACTTACCACCTTTTCATCCTTCATTCCAAACCTACAGATTGAATGCCAAGAACATGTAAGAGTTTTCTTGAGGGGCAGTTAGATGGGCAATGTAATACTTGCAGAAAGAAAACATCTTTCAGGTTTTTTTTTTTTTTTTTTTTTTTTTTTGCTTTTTGAGACAGGGTCTCGTGTTGTAGTTCAGGCTGGCCCTGAGCTCACTATGGTGACCAGGCAAGCCACCGCGAACTCAGCAATCCTCCTGTCCCTGCCTCCCGAGTGCTGGGATTACAGGCGTGAGCCACCACGTCACCGGCATTGATTGTGGTATGTTGGTGGGCGTGTCTCCACACCCAGCATTATATGTGGTTACCGGGGATCGAACTCAGGTCCTTGCACTTGCAAGACAGGCGCCAGAACCACTGAGCTAACCCTCCGGCCCTCTTTCAGGTGTTTTTAACCTGTCTACAAACAGCTCTCCGATAAACTGCAGGATCTCTGATAAAGGTAGAGTCAGAGCCAGAACTGCTTTTAGGTAGCCTTCAGTGTTTAAGTCCCCTCGACCCAGTTTCCAATGAAGTAAAGCAGACTGGGCTTGTGCTTTCTCTTCATAATTATACAAGGCGCTTTTTTTTTTTTAATCTGTAACGTACCTATATTCAGCCAATTCCCTATAACTTAAGTTTGCTTGAGATGTAAATGAATCATTTATCACTAAATAGGAGGACATTCTATGAAATCAAGTAATTTCATCACTCTGTGAACACAACAGTTTCAGACAAACTAGAATGGCTACAATGTCACTAGGTAATATAATCTTATGGGACCAAGACCATATATGGGGCCAGCTACTGACTAAAACGTTACTGGTAACATGACTAGCTGTATTTCACTAGTTACAAAATAAGACTAAGTTTGGTGGCACACACTTGTAATCACAGTACTCTGGGAGGCCATGGCAGGATTCCAAGTTCGAGTCTGGTCTGAGAAACTTAGTGACTTAGAGAGGCCCTGTCTGAAAATTAAAAAAAAAAAACAGAACAAAAGATGGTTGGGCAGCAGTTCAGTATGAAGATCCTATGTTCAATCTCTAGTTCAAACAAAATAATTCCCCTACCCAACTTGACCGCTGAAATATAATTATGCCTAAAGCTCAAACTGTCAACATACTCAAGTCTCCCGACCTACTAATTCAAATAGAATTCAAATTCTATTAACTATACATTTCCTAAAATATATAGTTTCACTATAAAATAAGGTGGATTAGCACAAATATATTTAGGATAGCTCATATAACATATTCAAATTTGATGAAGGAAATCACATGAAAATATTTTGGTTTTTTTAGGTTTTTTTTTTTGCGGGGGGAGACAGAGTCTCACATTTGTAGTTTAGGCTGGCCCTGAACTCACTATGTAGCCCAGAGAAGCCTTGAACTCAGAGCAATTGTCCTGCCTCTGCCTTATGAGTGCTGAGATTACAGGTGTGAGCCACCACTGCCAGCACTGTGATATGTGGTAATAAGGATCGAACTTGGGATCTTGCGCTTGCCAGGCAGACGCCAGAACCAACAAGCTAAATCCATGGCTCCAAAATAATTTCATCTGTAATGCCCAAAGCTTAGCCTGTATCCTTTGAACAACTGACAGTAGTTTTCAATAAAAATGAATTAAAATCTCTTCATTAACTTTACTTACAGTCAGACTTTGTGGGATAAAGTACATAGTACACTGTTCAATATTTAAAATGAGGGGCTAGGGATTTAGTTCAGTGGCTTTGGCACCTATCTGGAAAGTGCCAGAGTTTGATCCCTGGTACCAAAAAAAAAAAAAAAAAAAGATTTCAAGTGAGAATAAAACATATATAAAGCATCCACTATGACGGTAAAATCCCTAATTAGGCTCTTGATCTCATTCTGTCTTTTGAATGATTCTATGAATTTAAGTATCATTCTCATTTCATCAATGTAGAAAAGTAATCTGCAAGCAAATGATAAAGTCTGTCTTATTCAAAATAGCATTTTAAAAGTTAGACACTAGTTTAATGCAAGAAGAAAAAATTGGCTACTGGGTAAATTTTTAACAAATTTAGTGTTTCAAATAAAAATATACCTACCTTGTAGATTAGCTTTCTTTGGTACTCTTAACTTTTTTCATGTGTGTTTACTGCTCCATTAGATTATATTTTCACTGCAGGCAAACAAGGAACTAAACTTTCACTTTTCTGAATACTAATAGATGGCTGACTCACAAGATTTGTTTAGTAAACCTCAAAATCAAAACGATTTACTGTTCAAAGTACAAAAAGTTCTCATTTTTAAATACCAAGCTCAAAAGAATATGAAAATATGTATTTATTACCAACAAAGTAGCATTTCCAACACAGTTTTTAACAATTACACATATACATAGACAATAGCAGGACAAAATTACATTTTTTTCACATACAGTTCATAATGCAAAGAAAATAGGCATATATCCAAAAGACAATCAGATAGCAGCAGGAAATCTTTCTTCTTACTTTGACTATAGGAAACCTTTAACAGAGACTCTCCTTAGCCAAGTCAGTAAAGATGTAGTCTCCAAAAACGCTTATCACCTTGAGATTTACGAATTAGGTTTTTTACAATTTGCTTAAAAACCAACATTTGTAGAAAACATGAAATTTTAAGTGGCTAAGACTAAAGTATGCTACACTAATTATTCCTTAAGACATTAAGATGATACATAATTTATCCTTCACAGCTCAAAATTCAAGGTAAAACCAAGTATTAACTTTGTTCAGTGCAGAAATATAATTGCTTACAAACAAGGTATGAAATAAATGTCAGCAAAAGTAAAGTGAAATGTAATTGACCATTTTATTTTCAAATATGACTAATCTTCAGCTTCTTTTTCACACTGGAGTTTATTTTTGCAGAAAATGATGACCGGTACCAATGACTTTATTTTTTGGGCCTTGAACTCACTATGTAACCCACGCAGGCCTCCAACCGCTGAGTATCCTCCCACCTTAGACTGCCAAATACTGGGATTATAGGCATGTGGACCATGCCCAGCTAATTTAGACAATAAACTACACCATGACACCATAGATCATATTAGCTACATTATAGTGGGAAACAAAGTTAACAACAGAAATGTTTGGTAATATCCATTTACTAACATGTTACCAAGTTTTTCAATGTTTATATAACTTGTTCACTGCAATATTTTAAAAATATTTTCATACTTTATCCATTAGGCTTACTCTTAAGAGTAAGAGCTTTTAAAATTTTATAAAAATTTTTTTCAAAGAGAAAAATGCCTATGGGAGAGAACATACTCACAAATCACTATTTCTGACCTAATATGAATATAAAGGGTAATGGCTATATACGAACAAGAAAAATTCAAACTAAACACAACTCTTCAACTTATGCTGCCTAGCAAGTCAAAAATACAATTTTGTCATTACCAGCACAGATCCAATCCACAATTCAAAGACATGTCCTTAGAATAGTCCATTTTCTTACAGGATTTATTTTTTAAAATAATAAAATTTGTTGGGAGCTGTTAATTAGCATAGATCAGAGGTAAATGAATAATTCATTTAACTCTTTCAAGCTGGAAGAAAACAGTTTAAACTAGGTATTTTAGGATAATGGGTAGATCAACGCTGTAAGGAAGGACCCATTAGCTTAATTCTAAAAACATTACGGTTTTAAACAAGTGAATGCCTTTCTCTCTTTACATAGCACTGAGAAATTCCAAATACAAATTGTAGAAACCAGTATATGAAATCTTAAGAAAATCTTACTAAAAATAATTATAAAAATGTTTTTTTTAGAAATTTAAGATGTAAAATATAATGGATTTTAAATTAGAAAACAAAACAAGAAAAACCCACAAATACTTTATAAGTTTATGCTTTTAAAAAAATCCTTGTCACCTTATTTTATTTTGTCAATCTTCTCACTGCATTTAGCATCATCTAGAGCATGCCTTGTGACATTTTGAATAAGTCATACTGTTTTTTCAAGCCCAATACTTTTTCTTTTTCCCATACAATGCAATTATAGCATCAAATTTCATAAAATTTTTTCCAAAAGCCATAAAAGTCCATTTCTTAGTGAAGATGTTTTTAAATTGGAGATAAATATATTTGTCATAAATTAGTACTTTACATTAGACATTTCCATATCATTTTTTAAAAATTAAAGGAAATACTGGGAAAAACTAGATTTTAAGTTGTAGAGTCATCTCGAGGTTTTAAAAGTAACTAAAGTAATTTTCACTCAAAGCTCAAGGCTATGTGACTGATAACCTTAGGGCCACGATACCTTTAATTTGCAATAGTCAATACCTTTAATGCTAGGAATCCAGGACTCACAATCAGAATACTAAGGACTTGAGTTCAGCCAAAATCGAAGACGTAATTATTACCAGCAGATGTTCCAGAGAAAGAGGATTTACGGTCTCCATCTCATCAACTTTTTGCGTTTAAGAGCAGGTTTCAACAAATAACCAATTTTCTATTTTAATAAATCTCTTAACTTTTATTCAATTAAGTCATACTTGAAGACAGAATTTAACAACAATCAAAAAAAGAAAAAACTCCAAAAGTTTCTTCTGTTTACTTTTACTGAGAAGGCTGAGTGAATGTAATACGGCGGCGCCGCCTTTGGAAAGCCTTTAAATGCCATCTGTTTGATTCCAGCATATGAGGACCATTGTAGATAAACAATACTGTCATCTTTTCAGAATAAGGAAGATTTTGCAGGAGCTGTAGGTATTAAAACAAACTATCATGTAATTCTACACACTAAGAAACAGTTTTCTTACCTTATTTGGCAAACATATTCTTATTATAATATTAACAAAACTCTTATGATGCTCTCAAACACCTCAAAATAAACCTTATAGCCTGTAACCATTACTTTCATGAGCACCTAAAGCTTGGTCTGAAGAATAACTGATATGCTCGGAAGCCCTCTAAATTTCATAGCACACCTGGCATTATACAATTTCCTACATTTCCTAGGATTGATATTTTCCCTTTCATCCATAAACACTTCTAACACAACTTCTATAGTCAAGCACTGTGATAAATTGGTAGCCAGGTATGTTTGTTTTAAAAGTCAAAGTGTTTTATTAAACATAAAGAAAAAGAAAGCATATGTATATATGTATATAGGAGGTGGGGGGATTAGAATGGATAGGGATATGGTAAAAATGAGAATTAATTCGTGTCATATACTGGTACAAATTACCCAATGTTGAGTGTGATTGTGGGCTGTATATAAAAATGTACCAATAAAGAATTCAATTAAAAAAAAGGTCAAAGTGTTTGGAAAAAAAAATAAGGTATTAGTAGATCTGGCTATTCCACACAGCATCTGCTGAAAAAAGTAGATAATAAAAACCAAAAGAAATCTGAATCTATGATGGACTCTCCAATGAAGTTCATGAAAATTCAGCTGAAAAAGGAAAGAAATCTGATTACATTAATAAACAGCATCTTTGAGTATACTCTTTATGATACTACTGTAGCACTGGAGGTAATAAAAGCAAATCCCCACTGCAATGGTCTAGATCAGTGGTGATGAACCTACGGGCCACGTGCTACAGTGGGCTGTCTGCAAAACTGACAGGTCTAAAAGGTGCACCATCACTGGTGCAGATCATGGAAAATTCACTCTGTGTGTAAAGACACTGAGATGTTTTCAATTTACTCTGGGTCAGGTTGAAGAAGTGATAGGGGCAGAAAATGACAGGTCAGGCATCTGGGGAACATGAAGAAGGTTAGGGACTTCAGACTTTACATTCCTCAGTTACCTTTCAGTGCTAAAAGAGGAACTTTTCTGTAAGAGTAATGCATGCCAAGCAGGGAAGAAATCTTAATTCTAGATCACGATATACCTCCTATATTTCTTTTTTGAATAATGAGATTTCTGATTAATGTGTCACTGGAACTTGTCCCTTATGTAAATGTAATTATTATCATAAACTTTTTTCTTTTTTTCGGGAGTATTCTTATTCCTATTTACATAACAGGCCAAAATCTACTTTATAATTAAGCCACAAAGGACTTCTGACTACATGAGCACAGTAGGGTTACTTACACTTACCTTTGGTGTAATAAAGAAATACTGAGATGTGTTTTCTTTACAGGCAGTGTTTACAACCATTTCAAATACTCTCCGTTCATTGATTGGATCCATTCCCTAAGCCATGATAGTAATAATGATTACAGTTGTATTTACTGCAGAATACAATAATATCCAAATAAAAGAATAATGACTGTACCTGATTAATCTCATCAACTACTCTAAATGGACATCTGTTAAGCTCCTGAAGTGCCATCAAGTATAGCATGGTGGAAACACTTCTTTCACCTCCACTCTGATGATGAGGAGTCAATTCATGCAGTTGAGTACTACTACGAAACTTAACTCTAATTCGAATTCCGTATTTATCATAGTCTTCCTATAAAAGATTTTGACATGTGAAATACTAAGTTTTCCTTACTAACTCAATTCTGTCATTCGAAAAGACTGAATACATAAATTATAAGAGTTAAGAACTTAAAATTTAGTAATACCAATTTAAAAGTAACACAATAAAATATTAAAGCTACTATCTAAAAACTTTAAGGGCTTCCTCTATTATTTAAACACAAGAATGATTCAGATTAAAAGTGATTTTTCCTATTTGATACCATTCTTTTCAGCTTTATCAGGCCTTCTCAGAAATTTTTAAAAATTTGTGAGGAGAACTTTCATAGAGGCACAATCCATTCCAATTTCAAAATGCTACATTTAAAAAAATTTTTTTTTAATTTTTAAATTTTTTTTATTGAATTCTTTATTGGTACAATTTATATACATCTCAAAATCACATATAACATTGGGAAATTTGTACCAGTATATGCCACAAGTTAATTCTCATTTTTACCCATATCCCTACCCACTCCCCCCTCCTCCCCCTTTTATATACATTTAAAAATTTTAACTAAAAATAACTAAAATACAATGGAGTGCTATGCCGTTTTCTGCAAGAGAAGCAGCTATGTATGCTATTACAGCGGGCTACATAGTATCCTTCCTACTCGTTCAATTGGCTAAAAAAAGATTAGTAGGAAGTTTTGTATTATGCCCTATCAATATATTATATATTTACATACCATATGCCATAAGAACAAAAACAAGACAAGCCATACACACATTTTATAAACACTTTTGTACATTATAGGTGATCAATAAATACTTTGTAGGGCTGGAGATTTAGCTCAGTGGTTCCGGCGCCCGCCTTGTAAAGGTCCTGAATTCCATCCTGGTAACCACATACCATGCTGGGTGTGGTGACTCACGCCCACCAGCCATCAATACCACATACCACAGTGCTGGGCGTGGTGGCTCACGCCTGTAATCCCAGCACCCGGGAGACAGAGGCAGGACTGCTCAGCTTGAAACTTGCCTGGGCTACACAGTGAGCTCAGGGCCAGCCTGAACTACAAACCGAGACCCTATCTCAAATAAATAAATACATACATACATACATACTTTATAATGAACACATTCAGAAATTCTATATATTTGCCTAAATTGAGTCTGTTCCAATTTCCTTTTTATTTACTCTTTTAATCCATGTTATTTATAATTTCTACGTCACTCAGGTTCAGATTTACCTTACAAATTTGATCTGGTCTGGGTAGCTCATGGAAGCATGGTCTTGGGCACTATATCTGGTCCCTACACCCTTCTTCTTTCCACTGTTGCCTGGCTCTGCTTCCCTACTGCCTTGAACAAAGCAGCCTGCTCTATCACACCTTCCTGCCATGATGCTCTGCCTTGCATCCAGCAGGCCACAGCCTCAATCCGCTGAAACTGAACTGCAACCTTTTGCCTTTTACACTGTGGATATTAAAACATTCAGACCAGATATAAATAGGCCAGTAAGGTATGAGTCACTCATCTCAAACATCATCATTCTGGGGTGAAGGAATGGTGGTGTGATCCTAATGGAATCTCTTAGGTGTTTCTTCCCCTTCCCCTGGATAATTTTTTAGTATGGATGAAGAAGTAATTCTAGGGTAAATACATTCATACTTTTAGTATAATTAGTATTACTTGCCAAGATATATATTCCAAATGCAATTTTACCTCATTTTCTGTATGGAGATCAACTTCACCCGCACACTGCATGGAACTAAAAAAATTGCTGAATTTTTCATTAATTTTTTCTACAAGCTCTTTTAAGGGATTTAGCCACCGTTCTTTTACCTAAAAATAAAGACAACATAAAAATATACTTAAAAATATTATTAAAATGTACTCTAAAAATATTAAGTCCAGATAAAAATCTTCACATAAGACAAACTTTATATCAATGATCAGTTAGGTCTTTAAAACACATTTTTTTCTTATAAGTGTTTCATTCTATTTTGTATTACTCCATATCACTTATAGCAAGCGTTATGAAAACAATTTGAAGATTACCTGTGAAATATTTTCCCTATATTGGTCTAGTTCAACTTTCTTTCCCTTTAGTTCCTCAGTTAACTGCACTATTTCTTCTTCTCTTTTTGTGTATTCCTGAACCACCTAGCAGGAAAAAAAAATTTTAAGATAAATCTGTCAAAGGATAAAATTACATAAAAAATTTGCATCAATTAAAATATTATCTGAAAATGCCAATTGTGTTACACTGTTTGTACACAATTAATGTTCTTATTACATACTGAAAATGCCTTTTACTATTGAAAAAAATAGATATTGCAGTATTTCAAGTTAACCCAACTATTCTTTCTTATAAAGAAAAGGCACAGAACACAGCGTTCCTTAGGAAGAATCTATTTAAAATTCTAATAGATTCAGAATCTGGCATTTAAAGCACATTGTTCCTGCTGTCTAGCTTATTATTACCAAGAGCTCTAGTACAGAGTGGGAGGCAAGGACTGGAGGGAACTCGTGCATGTATGTTTGTGTGTGTGTGCATGTGCTTGTGTTCAAGTGTCGGGTAGAAGCGGCAGCAGCTGCAGAATGAGAATAGAAAAGAAGGCATACTGTAGGATTCAGTCCTGTGAAGCAGGAAGCTCTTGATCTTTCTTCAGTTAATAAAGCATCAATTTCATCCAATGTGTTTGGAAGATCTTGGAAAGCCTAAAGAAAAAAAAAAATGTCTATCATTAGAGACAGTATAATGAAAACAGTTCCATTCAAGTAGTTAAAGAAAAATTATCTGCTAAATATCTACTGTCAATCAACAGCATGCTAGCACATAAGGATTCAAAGGAATTATAAACATGGTCTTTGGCATCAAAGAGCTTATATGCTAAAAGAAAACAAAAAATGTCTACTTTGGGTAATATCTTAAGGCAATGTATTGGTGTTGAGTATTAAAATAAGCACTACGTATCAGACAGGCTATGGAAATTAGAGAAAAGAAGTATCAGTTCATGCTACAAGTGAGTTAAAAGAAATCAAAGGCCCAGAATTCATCTCTGAGTCTTAAAACAACTGGCTAGAGAAAAGCAAGTCAGAAGAGACTGAAGCTTGGAAAAAAGAGCACTGCATACCATGGGGGGTGAGGAGTTGTGTCCATTTGGAATGGTGGGTACTTGCTGAATTGGTAGAATGGGTCCAGAATATGTGGGGCATTGAAAGAGAGCAAGAAGTTAGAACTTTATACTATACTTATGAAGAATTACAAAAGCATCCTAAGAATCCAATTATTTTGACAGGATTTCACCATCAGACTATCTTCTGAATCCATCCCACAGAGACACATGAGAACAGATACTTTTCTCCTTGGAAGTCAAGAGGTACACTGTTTTGCCTGGCATAACCTAAAGTCCATATACTAAAAGGTAACAAAATGAATCATAAAGACGTAAATAGTGATTCTAACACAGTTCATTAATCTAATATCTTAATTCTTCATCTTTTAAAACAACCTTTACAATGCAATCCAACTTCTAGAGACCTTTAGGTATTTGTTATATACACCTGTTAAATCTGATTTTCCACTGAGCTTTGAGCTTATGTGCCTGGCAAGTAGTAAGTCCTGGACATCCTCACCTGACTAACAGATATCTTCAAATAAGGGCAGGAAAGCAGACTGTTCATTTCATTCACCTTCCCCAGCACTTTAATCAAAGCTGTTTCTCTCAATCTTCTCCATCAAAGTAACAATATCGTTACTCAAGGGGAAAAAAATTAGAAGTTCCATCTTTTATCCCTCCAAATTCTGCTTTTTATTAAAAGATACTTAAATTATGTCTGCTGTGCTACCATGCTAATAACATGCCACCATCAACTCTTCCCTGTTCAAAATCAATGTAATCTTCTAAATGATCACCCTGTGTCCATTCTTCAATCTATTCTCCACAGGGAAGGTAGAATGTTCTTCTGTACACTAGATATAGTAACATCACTTTTTTTTTTTTTCCTTTTGAGACAGGGTCTCACTTTGTAATTCAGGCTGGCTCTGAGCTCACTATGTAGTCCAGGCAAGCCTTGAACTCAGCAATCCTGCTGTCTCTGCCTCCCGAGTGCTGGGATTACAGGTGTGAGCCACCACGCCCGGCACTGTGGTATGCAGTGTTGATTGTTGGTGGGCGTGAGTCTCCATGCCCAGCATTATATGTGGTTACCAGGGATCGAACTCAGGACCTTGCGCTTGCGAGGCAGGCGCTGGAACCACTGAGCTAACCCTCCGGCCCAGTAACATCACTTTTTGTTTAAAATCCTTCAATGGATTCCATCTCAAAAATAATACATTTGAAATTCTTTTTTTTGGAGACATGGTCTCACTTTGTAGTTCAGGCTGGTCCTGAGCTCATTATGTAGCCCAGGCAAGCCTCGAACTCAGCAATCCTCCTGTCTCTGCCTCCCGAGTGCTGGGATTACAAGCATGAGCCACCACGCCCAGCACTGTGGTATGTGGTATTGATACCACATGGGCGTGAGTCTCCACGCCCAGCAATGTATGTGGTTATCGGGGATTGAACTCAGGACCTTGCGCTTGCGAGGCAGGCGCCAGAACCACTGAGCTAACCCTCCCACCCCATTTGAAATTCTTGTATGGTTTAGAAGTTCATCTTTTTGTTTGTAGGATAATTTTTAGCTCCACTAAGATTTCTTCTATTTTGAACATGCCAAATACACTATCTTCTCAGGTGCTCTACATGAGCTATTTTCTCTGCCTGTTATATTTTTCCTTCACACCCTCCACTGACTAATTCTTTTTTTTATTGAAGATTTTTCTAAAATAATATCTTCTCAATGGTATTAACCACTAACAAGCTTCCCATCCTTGTCACTCTAATCCCTAAGCTTGTTTTATTTTTGTTCTTAACATTCCTTACTACAGGACACTATCAATTTGCTTTTTGTATTTGTTTGCCCCATACTCCAGATAGGAATATAAAGTGTATCTGTCTTATTAAATACGTGTCACACTGCATACTATAGCTACTGCATTAGTACTTGTTTTATAAAAATGTAATGTATTTTGGAGAAGTCCTAGACAATACAGAAACAATAAACTCTTAGATTAGTTTTACAAATTTCTACTGAGTTCCTAGTACGTATCAAGCTAAAACCATCCCCTGTGGTTTCTGTGTGATATAATAAAACCTTTGAGGATTTCACAATTATAATCCAAATTAGTTTTTTTTTCCAATACTGTTTTTATCTTTAGTAGACATGTCATTACTTACTGAAACAGATAAATTTCAAATTAAGATTCAAAAAAAGCATACATATACTCGCCATTTTAAAATTTGATTTTGACATTGAGTAGGCAGGCAGGAAAGGTATCAACCCTGAGAAAGCCTAGATGCAACTAATGGTGGAATGCAGACTACAGGATATCATCTCCCAATTTTACTGACTAATGTTAGCCTGTGATATATAACAGAAATAAGAAATAGCTTTTTTCCATTTCTTTACTGATTTCAGCTTCCAATGAACTCAACTTAAACACCTGGTTTCTAGAAAAATATTTTTACTTTGCCTTTGTTTTTCTAAATATGATACCTGTTAATGTAATTCCCATGTCTTAAAAATTTTACTACTGGGCCAGAAATTTAGGTCAGTGGTGCCACTGTCTGCCTTGCAAGCACAAGGTCCTAAGTTTGATTCCCTGTACTGCAGGGGGAAAAAAAAAGATGAAGAATTTTAGTACTAAGCAATAGGACTTCTGGTGTCACATTTGAGTAGGAAAAAGCAAAATTACTTTATATGATTATTCAGTTTTAAAATATGGGGAAATCCCCTATTTTGAGTAATATGGCATGTTTCTCATGGCCTGTTACAGGGCATAAGTAGTCTAGGCTTGTGGGAACTGTGACATTATCTTGTGGCATTATATATTTTTTATACTTACTGTCTGGTATTCTTGAGGAACAGTCTGTTGTGCACCCAGGTTACATACTTGCCTAGCTCTCTTCATAAGTTCCTTGCACTTTTGCAATAATCGTTGTCTATTGTCATCCAACTCAATGAAATTTTGCTATTATAAGAAAAAATATTTTGAAAATTTGAATGTTACACAAATCAGAAGGCTGTTTTATTAAACCACCACCATATATCAGTAAATTATTGAATGTTATGATATAACCCAAGCACTTCAACCATATCTCAAATCAATACTACTTTTTTGTAAAGGTTAAATTTTAACTGAAACTTTAAAATACATCACCAAACTAATAACTTCACATTTCTTTAATATGTAAGAACTTTGAAATGTAAATTTAACTGCCTCTTTCTCAAAGTTTAATTTAGTTACATTAGTTATTAATTATACCCTAATGAAATTTCAAAAACAGAGTATTTAAGCTTCATATTAGAAAACTTAGCACTCAAATGTAAACCTTTACATTGTGGTTGCTAGTTTTTGAGTTGTTTTTTATATGTAGTTATCATCTTTTTTATAGACCTAGTCATCCTTTATCCAATAATCACTGAGAACCTATTATGTACCAGTATTATATTCTGCATTAAGCACAGTAAGGTGAATACGAAAAAAGATAACACAGAAACAGTATCATAACTGAAACAGGTACTATTTTTTGAATGTGTATTAGGCTCTTGGCTAGGTGCTTCACATATACTGTACCTTTTATTTTTCACATCAGTGTACCAGTAACATTATCTCCATTTCACATGCTGGGGGGAAATGGCTGAATGGTACTAACAATTTGCTTGAGCTCACACATTTATTCAGAGGCTGTCACAATTCACATTTATGTCTGCTTCGGGTACACGTTTTTTGCATTAGAGCATTACAATTTGCAAAGGGGGCATGCTGTACAGAGAAAGTCAATGGGAAAAGGGATACAGGAAAATCAAAAGTGGTCACAGACTCTGACAATCGAACAGTTTTAAAGAAGAAATACTGAAGAAGCGATGGCAGAAGGCAGTATGATTATGAATGGAAAGGCACAGAAGCCTCAAAGACATCCTTATTTCAGGAAAAACTAATTTAATATGATTAAAAAAAAGATTTCTGGGGTCAGGGATTTAGCTCAGTGGTTCCAGTGTCTGCCTAGCAAGCACAAAATCCAGAGCTTAATCACTGGTAACCACACATCACAATGCTGGGCATGGTGACTCATGCCCACCAGAAATCAGTACCACATACCACAAAACTGGGCGTGGTGTCTCAAGCCTGTAATTCCACCACACGGGAGG
>PVIC010030367.1:0-21943 GCA_004025085.1 Thryonomys swinderianus
AAAAAAAAAAAAAAAAAAGACAAACAAACAAAAAGAATGGTATTTGCTTGCTTTGTCAGCACATATACTAAGAAAAGTATTTTCTAATTTCTTTCTGTGTTTATTATTGGTGCATAGGTATTGATTTTTGTGGGTTGCTTTTGTATTCTGCTACACAGCTAAATTTCATGATTAATTCTAAAAGTCCTTGAGTGTAATGTTTTGTGTCTTCAATGTCAAAGATCATGTCATTTGCAAATAGTGATGGTTTGACTTCTTCCTTTCCTATACGTATCCTTTTATTTCTCTTGCCTGATCTGTCTGGCTAGAGTTTCTAGGACCATGCTGTGTAGGTATAGTGATAGTAAATATATTTGTCTTTTTCTTGATTTTACAGGGAAAGCTTCCAGCTTTTCTCTATTTAATATTATACTGGCCATTAGTTTGTCATACATAACTTGTATCAGATTGTGGTAAGGTTCCTTTATACCTATTTTCTCCAGGTTTTTTGTTGTTGTTGTTGTGAATGGGTGTTGAATTTTGTCAAAGGATTATTGTTGCTTTTATTTACAATGCGTAACAGTGTCCACTGTTTATCTGGGAAATATTCAGCTCCCCACCTCTATTTACATCACTTTTAAAGGATACATATTTAAAGCTTTCTGATATAACATTAGTAATGACTGATTATAAAGGCACAAGAGAAGAAATGATCAGATGTTTTCTCCTCGAGTGTTCATAAGTGGTTCATTTCCTAGCCATCTTCTTCTACATCCTGTCTCATGAAAGTTGCTTGTAACTAATAATTAATTACCACAAATATACAGTAACAAAATATTTAATCTTTTTAAGTTCACTGCTTAAAGTTAAATAATCAACCTCTCTTTGAGGAGCAGTTTACCTGGTTATAACAGTAAGCCATCTGATTTCATTTAATATTGTGACACAAGACACGCTCTACAAAAAGTCATTTAGCCAGGCAAGGTGGTGAAAGCCTGCAGTCCCGGCTAGTCAGAGGCTGAGCTGGTAAGATCAGTTTCTTAGATTAGCCTGGACAATTTAGGGAGGCCTTGTCTCAAAATGAAAAATGTAAAGGCCGGTGGTGTAACTTAGTTATGGTGCACCTCTGGGTTTAATCCTCAAGTACCTAAAAGAAGAAGAAAGAAAAAAACAAAAACCCTGTGCCGGGCGTGGTGGCTCACGCCTGTAATCCCAGCACTCAGGAGGCAGAGACAGGAGGATTGCTGAGTTTGAGGCTTGCCTGGGCTACAGAGTGAGCTCAGGGCCAGCCTGAACTACAAAAGCAAGACCCTGTCTCAAAAAAAAAAACAACAAAAACAATTTTAAAAACCCCCAACATTTAAAGGGGCAGGATCACTGGCTACTGTATTTATTGAGAACCCTGATCTAAGGTGCCAAGCATACTTAGCAAGATTTTATGCCTACCCAATTTCTGGACCAGAGAACATTAACAGGAAGCAAGAAAACCACACATAAGGTATGAGAGAAAAACAAAATAATAAAGAATGAAGTCAGCATGTTGGTGTAATGATCCAACTACAGGCTGGTTTCCTTAATGAACATAGATGCAAAACTCTTCAATAAGATATTGTCAATAGACTACAAGAAATCATCAAAAGGATTATATATCATAACTCAATAGGTTTTATCTCAGGGATGTGTGGATGTTTTAGTATGCCCAAATCAATAAATGTAATATACCACATAATCTTGGAAGCAGTCTCTATGTTCACTGCCAGCTGAATGGATAAAGAATATGTGGTATTTATATTCAATGAGATACTACTCTGCCGTAAAGAGGGATAAATGAGTCATTTGTAAGAAAACAGATGTACCCTAAGATCATGCTACGTGAAATAAATCAGACACATGAGCTTAAATATTGCATGTTTTCTTTCATATGAGAAGTGCAAAATATAAATAAAGAACAAAATAAAAGATAATAGGAAACAGGCAATAGATTTTTCCATTGGGAAAGTGATCAACAGATAGTAGGAAGAGGGAGGGAAAGAAAAGTGGATAAAGAAAAAAGAATTAAGCTACATTATGTACATGTACCAACTCCCCACAAGGAATGTAATTATTATGTAATACAGATATGTATTAAAAATAAAAACTGAGCTGGGTGTGGTGGCTCACGCCTGTCATCCAGCACTCGGGAGGCAGAGGCAGGAGGATTGCTGAGTTCAAGGCTTGCCTGGGCTACATAGTGGGCTCAGGGCCAGCCTGAAGTACAAAGCAAGACCCTGTCTCAAAAAAGAAACAAAAAAACCCAAAATTGAAAAAGTACTCAAAAAATGACAGAAGAATAAGTAATTTGATAAATAGGAAAATGATCTGAACAGACACTTCTCAAAAGAAGTACAAATGGCCAACTAATATACAAGAAAATATTCAATATCTTTAGCCGTCAGGAAAATACAAATCAAAGCTATACTGAAATTCTGACCACAGTCAGAATAGCTATTATGCAAGAAAACCAATCCTGACAAGGGTGTGGTGGGAAAAATGACACATGGTATACCGTTGGTGTGAATGTAAATTATTACAGTCACTGTTAAAATTGGTATGGAGACTCCTCAAAACCCTAACAGTAGAAGTGTCACATGACCTATGTGTGTCACTCTTTGCTATATGCCCAAAAGAACTGAAGTCACCATATTATAGAGATGCCCAAATTTACAAGTTTATTGTGGCAGCATTGATGCTAGCCAAGCTAAAGATGGAGCCTATGTGACTATGAACAAAAGGATGGATAAATAGAAGATAAAATCATGTTACCTGCAGGAAAATAGATAGAACTGGAAAGCATCATGTTAAGTGAAATAAGCAAGATGCAGAGATACAAGTATCATATATTTTCTCTCATATGTTAAATCTATAATTGTTTAAAAAATTACATCATGAAGTAGTAGAGGGCCTACTATGGAAGAAGAGGGGAATCAGCAGGTGTGGTCAAGATAAGAGAGGCCAGTAAGGTACACTGCTGCAGATATAATCAAAGCACAAAACGTACATGGATGGAAATGTCACAGTGAAACACATAATTTGTGTAAATAATATGCATGTTAACTACACTAAACATCAATTTTAAAGGGAATCCTCAAACTATCTTGTCTGAAAGTAGCAGTCACCTCTTTGGTTTTCATATGCCAGCCAGAATTCAGTCATGTGGTCCCACTTAACTGCAAGGGTTGATGGGAAGGCATCCTTGCTGTCTGGCAGGAGCAGGTATGTTGGTGAACTCCACCGTCTCTACCACTCTTTCAGGGATGGCTTCCCTCCCCTCCGACTTGGAGCTTTAGTGAGCTTGATAAGAAACCTAGACACCTTTTCCTAATGTATGAGTGGCCATCGAACTGAAGCTCCTTGACTCTTTTCTGGATAGATTCACTAGAATCAGAGGCAAGGGGCAGACATAATGCAATTACGCTGGTACTCTGAGGAGGACCATTAAGTCCTTCTCAGTTTTAGAAAAATTAAACACAGCAATCACATAATTTTGATAACTTAGCATTTTACTGCTTCTTTCCATTTTTCTCCAGACAGTGGAGAGAAACAGTCGCTTCTTTTTTCCTCTCCAATTTTTTATGTCTAGAAGTCTTGCCTTCAGAGCCTCAGGAAAGACTACATTCACTTCAGGATAAAAACAAAAACAAAAATAAAAAATAACCTTGTGAAATCATAGCAACTTAGGGGGAGGAGAATGAAATGTTCTGTTACTACCAAAAATGTGAAGGGAATATAAATAAATGGAGACAGTGCAATTTACTTGCTGAAACACAAAAATTACAGGGTTTCAGTCTGCAGGAAGCAGCTGAAGAGCTTTCTGACGTTAGGTAAGCACATTCCACGCTGTCGGCTCCCGATGCTTCTACAGATGAAACTCCCGGAGAGAAGGCTGAGTAACAGGAAGAAGAGGAGACAGGGAAGGCGGCTATGCCTTTTTGTGTGGCTAGGATGTCCTAGGTAATACTGATCATAGTTCCTTAGCTCTCAGGAAAACCATAAATGATGCAGTTATGTAAGAGGCACTTGAAAACGGAGCACATTTATGGTTTTTTTTTTTTTTTTTTTGCTTTTTGAGACAGGGTCTCACTTTGTAGTTTAGGCTGGCCCTGAGCTCACTATGGTGCCCAGGCAGGCCGCCACGAACTCAGCAATCCTCCTGTCTCTGCCTCCCCATTTGTGTATTTTTAACATCACGATGACAAAAGTATCCACGTAAGTGACATCAAGCAAATGGTTAAGGAAATCAGTTTATCCTTAATATGGAACCTACCAAATCATGGTGTGCAATATTTGAAAATTCGTAGGGCACCCAGTTACACCCATGACTCCCGAGTGAGTTCCTTCTTCTCCTGTCTGGCCTCCTTCGTGACCTTTGCCTTTCACGGTCATTTTGACTCGGAGGAAGAGCTGGAAGTCGAATGACGCCAGATCCAGTGAATAAGGGGGGCGAAGATGCACTGCAGTGTTTTTATTGCGCAGAAATTGCAGCGAACATTTTGAACTGATTCAGGACCTCAAGGCAGCCATGACGGCTCAGTTGAAGGCACTCATGACAGAGGATTCTGAGAACTTCCTTGGAGAGTGACAAGCGCAGTGGAATAAGTGTGTTCAAGGCGATAGAGGAGTATTTTGAGGGGAATTCACGGTAATGTATCTTTTACTGTAACAATTATTTCAAACACACATATGTTTTTTTTTTATCAGCCTTGTACTGTGGTCAGGGCCCTCACATGCACGATGCTCCAGACTGCACCCTGCACACGCTCAGGAGATGTCCTTGCCTAGGCCAGGATGGGAATGGTTGCCTACACAAGCCCTGTGGGCTGCTCGACCTGTCCAGCTGTTCAGGGCTGTTCTCAGTGTGTTTTCGACGCTACAGCTTCACTGCTCACACTCCCTGAACATGCTCTCCCCGCCGAAACCCATTCCTTGCCTTCCCTTGACCTCAGGATTAAGGAGTCCTCAAGTTGAGTTCCGGTCCCGGGCAGACTCCTACCCTGTCCTTATCCTGGAGTCTGTGGCTTATTTATGTGCCAATGTGACTGTGACGCAGGAGAGTTAAGGCCTAACTCCCCACCTGAAACACGAGTTTGTGTTCTCTAAAAATCGAAGAATGAATTTTAGGGACGACGGAGGTTTGAGTAGGAAATTTTATTGAGAGAGAAAGCTTCTGCCTTAAGAGACAGAAGGGGGGCCCGGAAAGCGGGTAACCCCCCTACCTCACTTTTTAGAGGGCTTTTATGGAGCAAAGCCACGAGGTGAGGTGGGTCTGAAATAGGGGGCTACCAATAAGATTTTAAAAAGTGGACAGGTTACAATTAACCAATGAGTACAGTGGGGAATTAACAATCAGACAGGAATTTTGACTTTGACTCTTTTCCGGGGAGGTGGGTTAAAGCGTTAGCCTTTCACCCCAGGAGGTTGGAGCCTTCTTTAGAATATCTGATGGCTCCTTGTTTGGAATTTCAATGAGCTATTTATGTTATATGGGTGGGGTAGCTTTTCTCCGGCAGCAGTAACCTCCAAGTTGGTTTTTTTGGTTTTCTTTTAAGGGCCAGTCCTATCTATCTGCCTACATATGTCTAGCTGGCTTTTCTACCTATAATAACTGGACCTTGTAACCCCCAGCTAGTTGATCAAACGTCGTTCTGGGTATCTGTATTGGGGGTTTTGGTAAAGTGGCTTTCCCTCTGGCCTGGATGGGACAAAAGCCTGGCCCTTCCCAGACAGTCTCCCAGCTGACAGTCTTCAACCTGGTAGCCTTCAATCTGGCATATTAACTCTGCATTTTAGATGTACCAGCTTCCTTATAATAAAACTAGACAGATGATAGAAGATAGATTAGATTGATTAAATCGACTATATATATATATGAATGATAGAGAGAGAGAGATGATAGACAATCTCCATTTGGTTCTGTTTCTCTGAAGAGCCCTGACTTACCCAGACTCTGGCACCGGGAATAGGAGTTAGTTAACATAACCAGATGTCACAGACTGGTTCGCTTGCTACAATCCTGGTGGCCAAGACTGAGGTGTTGGCTCCGAGTGCCTTTTGGTGAGGCCTCTCTTCCGGCTTGCAGATGTCCAGTTTCTGGCTGTGTCTTCACACATCTTTCTTCTTTTCTTGGCTTCCAGTCTCACCGAATAAGGGCCTCGCCCTCTGGCCCTCTGATTTCATTTAACCTTAAAGACTCTGTCTCCAAAGGACAGTCACACTGGAGACTGGGTTTCAACGGATAGATCCATGGAGGACAAACTTCAGTCCACATGTAGCCCAGCAGCCACTGTACTAATTTCATCTCAGGTCATAACCTCCGAGCACTGTGTCCTCAATGTGGTCTTGCCTGGGCCGTGAAAAATACTCTTCCTCCTGTGAATAGCCCTCTGTGCTTTTCACTCAGTTCGCTGCTGTGTATTTCTGGGTCTTTCGGCTCCTTCAGGAGGTCTTCCTTGACTACGGTGCCAGCTGGAGGCTGGGGGTCCCTGGACGGGCTGCCTATGGGCCTTGCCACATACCTGAGTCATTGCTCTTGTTACTTATTTGTCATTGTTTGTCTTGTTTTCTATTGAACCACTAGTCTGAACACTGATCCTGCTGCTGTGCCCCCCCCACAGTAAATGCTTCTTAAATTTATATTGAGAAAGTAAAATGAAAATGGTATGTGCGCTATGATAATTATGTGAACCACTGTAACAAAAGCCAAGTGTTAAGAAGGAATTACATTAACATGATAAACGATTACATTTGTTAGTGGATCTATTGGTGCTTTTCTTGTTCTCTATTTCCCAAGTTTTGTATAGTGTGATTATATGATCATTTCAGAAGTACGATCTAAACGTAGATGTGGCATAACATTTAAATTTTTAGCTCTAAGCTGGCTTGCTTCAAGCTGTATTCAAAAGGAACTGATTTCCTAATAACAAGAGATTCTGAAAGGCTCCTGGAGTCCCCTCTAATGGGGTCTGACCTATATGTTGCTAATTGAGGGGTGTGACCTCCCTGGATAATGGTTCATTAGTGCTCTGTGGGGGTTCAGTAATAAACACAATAGTCACCTTGGCAGGTAGGAATTCTCCAGATGGTCAGCCTGCCCCGGGGACCTGTTTAACAAAGATAGCATGTAGCCGAATGTTGGAAGACCAGTGAGGTCTAGAGATCTTTTATTGAGGTGAAGCTCCCTGACATTACCCCAGTTCTTAGCATCACTGAAATGGAGGAAGGAAGCCCTGAGGGTATTTATAGTGCAGGCTAAAAGCCTGTCAGGGTCTGAAGAGCCACAGACCTGTTGGGGTTCATGAGCAGAGCCCTAAGGCTGCCTCTGTGGCCTTGCAAGAAAGGCCAGCCGTGGGGCTGAGGTTAGGGTTCCTGAAGGGGAAGGGAGGAAGGGTTGCCATGGTGGGTTGAAAGGCAGGAGAGGGCATGCCATGTAGGGAGCTCCACGAGGGCAGGCCCCGTGAGGGGCACTCTCCCACCTTCCACAGCGCTGTCCTTGTGTGTGCCGGAGACCAGGCAGCCTCCTCCTCTGCTAAATAGGGGAGTAACCCCACCCCATTCTTGCCAAAGGAACCCCAGGAGAAGGCCACAGGGGCTTCCGGGGAGGGGTTTCCACCCAGTAGTATGTGACAATGTGAGGAAGTGTTTCCCTCTTTCCTCTGATGATGCAACATAACGACCTTGTTTTAAAAGAACTATTCTAAGACAGATATATGGCTGACCATGGCCCAGGATCTTGGCTTCAATTAGCCTGACATGGTCCAGAGCAGACAAGACCACCTGAAGTTAATAGCTAAGGAACAAAGACAGTCACAAATAAATACATTCAAAAAATATCTTGGGAGAAGCAGTATGTAGGAGGGCTACAGCAAACAGGGAATGTTTTCTGTAGGTTTCAGATTTTATCTTATAGGATTGTTAGTTTTAGGAATGGTGGAGGCTCAGGGTAATGATATTCTCAGAGGTTTATGCAATAGTCACAATTATAGATATAAAAATTAAAAGTTAATGGCTACTCTTCTAAAGGTTCTATGATAGCCTGAGATAACTTTGGCTCGAACTATACAGTATTCATAATTTTGAACTGGACATACAATGTTTTTCTCTGCCTTTGTCAAACAGTCTGTAGAATTTTTAAATAAACTATAGTGTGATTTCTTTGGAGAACTTCAGCTTCACACAAGAGATATTGCTAAGTCTACCTATAGTGCCTGGAGTCTTGGTGGTCATCTCGTGAACCTGAGGAAGCAAACTGAAGTGTGACATAATCCTAGTCTCGGTCTGGGAGAAACACAGAAAGAGACAGAGTCTTTAATAATACTGTCAGCTAGTGAACCATCCTAGAAACTGCTCTACCTCTGAAATTCTAACTCTAATAAGCATAAATCCTTTTTAGTTGAGTATTCTATCACCGGTAGCATTCTACATATATTTAATCCTCATGGAAACCCTATGATGATTGAGCTGGGCATGGTGATACATGCCTGTAATCCCAGCACTCAGGAGGCTGATGCAGGAGGATCTCCATGGTTTTGAAACTAGCCTGGGCTACACAGTAAGTTCAAGACCAACCTGAACTATGCAGTGACACCCTATCTCAAAAACCAAACAACCCCCTAAACCTAAGATGATTGTCATATTGTCCCTACTTTACAGATGAGGAAGCTACAAATTCAAAAGGTTGCCTGGCACCAAAACGTGCCTTCTGTCAGCTTCACATAACCTGACTGTGTTCATCCTGGGTGTTTGGAGTGGGTTCAGTAGAGCTGCTGTTGGGACCAAGGAATCTTCATTTTGTAAGTCACCACCATGTGATGTTTAAACCGTGAACAAACTCTGTACCCTGTAAAAACAACCTGTGCAAATGTGATACGTGATCTGTAAAGACAATTTGTGACAACTTGTGCAACTGTGTAAAGTTCTCCGAAAAACCATAAGGCAAACCGGTAAGGTCGCTGGTGGTGCTGGGTCGCTAAGTAACAGCGACTTCCTGGTAGGCTAGATGAAACATAGCATTCGGGTGAGCTAATTATACGAACTTTTCCCGCCAAAAATTTTTCTTTGTTCTTACATGACTAGCCCTCCCACTGGCTGACTGTGCCCTTCCTGTTCCTCCTCTACCAATGACTACCCGGTAAGTATGATAGATCAAACTGTTAGCCAATCACTAGAAGGTTTAGATTCCCCCTCCCGTGTGTAACTTGAAATGCCTGTAAAAGGAGCTGGTAGCCATTCTTTGAGGTCTCCAGTCTAGTACTGGTAGACCCACAGCATGCTGTGCTAATAAAGTGCCCTTGCTTTTTACATATGCGTCTGTGGTCTTCTTGGGAGAGCAAAATTTGGGCACAACACTGTCAGTCTTTTCTGATCAGCAAAAAGACGATGATCTGTGGGGCCCTTTATGAACTAGTGCGGTGAGAAGGCAGATGTTGGGTTTATAATCCCTGGCCAGATGGGCTCCTCTTATCCTGTGGTCGCCTGGGGAGGGTCACGCGCACACCCTGGCTGTGACCCAGCACAGCCAGAGCAGACCTCCCTGGGACTAAATCCTCACACGGGTGTTTTCACCAAGCCGCCACGTGATGCCACTGTGCCACCCCCACAGCCGAGTCCCCCCTCAGGCACGGACCATGACAGAACCACTCTTAAGCAGAAGTGGTCTGAAACCATTTAAATTTAGTAGGTCATCATCTCTTCAGAAAGGCAAGATATAAATCCACCTTTCCATCTCTTATTTCTCTTTCTGTTTTGAAAAACCCAGGTTGTTTTTTTAAAAAGGTAGTATTGAAGGAAAAAGTCCTGGTATTTATCATCACCTAACTTCTATAGTACTTCTATAGTATTCTCTCTGTCTTAGTCGTTTTCCACATTGCTGCGACAAAATGCCCAACACCGGGGCTGGAGGGTTAGCTCAGTGGTTCTGGCACCTGCCTCGCAAGCACAAGATCCTGAGTTCAATCCCCGGTAACCACATACAATGCTGGGTGTGG
This sequence comes from Thryonomys swinderianus, assembly GCA_004025085.1. Lineage (NCBI taxonomy): Eukaryota > Metazoa > Chordata > Mammalia > Rodentia > Thryonomyidae > Thryonomys > Thryonomys swinderianus. The sequence goes on from PVIC010030367.1 coordinate 9,999, forward strand.
AGACTCACATCCACCAGCAATCAATATCACATACCACAGTGCTGGGCATGGTGGCTCACGCCTGTCATCCTAGTACTCGGGAGGCAGAGACAGGAGGATTGCTGAGTTTGAAGCTTGCCTGGGCTCCATAGTGAGCTCAGGGCCAGCCTGAGCTACAAAGCAAGACCCTGTCTCAAAAAAAAAAAAAAAAAAAAAAGCCCAACACCTACAACTCAGATGAGGAGAGACTTATTTGGGCTCATGTTTTTTTTAAGAGGATTCCATCTCTAGTCAGGTGGCTCTAATGCAGGAAGGGCCTGGTGGGGAGGAAGCAGCTCGAGAAGAGAGAAGCGAGGGAGAGACACACAGCCTTTCAGGTCACCCCATCAGTGAACCTCATTTTCCAATCAGGCCCTGCTTCCCAACAGCACCTTCAGTATAGTTCCCTGGTGATTCAATCACCTTACAATAGCCTCAACCCACGAGCACATGAGGCTCACAGCTGAGGCAGGAGCTGTCCTAGGGAGGCTGGGTACGTTGTCCAGGCCCCACGGCAGGTAAGACTGAAAATCAAGCCAGAACTCCTGGCTTCCCGTTCAGGGCTCTGTCTTCGAGTCTAGATCTAACCCGTAATACCCGCCATGGTTCATTTTAAGCTACCAACATGAGATAAACTATCTGACAAATTACGAAAACAGAGGAGTCAAGTCATCTCTCTTAAGTCAATATCAACTGGCTTCAGTCCCCAACTAACGGTAAGAGCCACAGACCACGTAATTTTAGTGCACAGGCAGGCGATTGAAATGACTCGGGCAGAGCAGGTGTGAGGCTCTTAAAAGTGGCGGGGACTGCGGCAAGTCGGGAGCAAACGCCCAGCTCCTCACTTGCAAACCCGGAGAGCTGGGGAAACAATGCCTGAGATAGAACACCGCTGAGAGTGCAGTTCAGACTCAGATTTTCCAATTTAGGTGTTTGATAAAAAACTGATAAGGAATGAAATTAAAGTTCTATGCCTGGTTTTTTTTTAATGCGGTCGTGTTTTCTCAATCACGTGGCTCACGACCCTCTCCAGAAACTGTGGCTGCTCCTCGGCCTCTGGCAGCACGCAGGCCTTCCCTCTAGCCTGGAGCAGGGCAGGAGTTTCTCAGCCCTGGGTCACACGTTCACTGTGACCACTTGTCTTGACAAGAGTCAGGTGTGAGGGCGTTTTGGAACCTGGGCTAGTGATGAGCGAGTCAGCTTCCCGGGGATCCTGCTAGAGTCTGGGTTTGGAATATTAACTGAAGGCCTGTGGGCCACAGGCTCAGTCCTTTGTGGCACTGTGAGAAAGTAGTGGAGCCTTTACCAGGTGGCCCCAAGTTGGCTATGGTCACCGGGTGTGACCTTGAAGAGGACTATGGGACCTGACATGTTGCCTCGCTTCGGACCCAAAATCAGTGTGGTCAACCAATCATGAACTAAACTTTCAAAGCCAGGAGCCACAGTAAACCTTTCCTCTTTCTAAGTTGATTATCTCAGTTATTTTGTTATAGTGAGAGAAAGCTATAACATAATTCCCTAACCCACCTCATTCCCCAGTGCTTTGATGAGTCTCTGCATGGATCCCTTGAAACTTCCTATGCCTGTGGATATGGAAACAAATGATGTTCCTAAATCTACCTACCTTTTGCAAACATAGATTTCTAAGAGTAGGTCAGAGCAAATCTTACTTCACAGTGAAAAACAAGCTTTTCAAGTGAAAAACAAGCAAATGATCATTGAGTACATACATTGAAATTGTTTCTTTTTTTTTTTTTTTTTTTGAGACAGGCTGGCCCTGAGCTCACTATGTAGCCCAGGCAAGCCTGGAACTCAGCAATCCTCTGTCTCTGCCTCCCGAGAGCTGGGATGACAGGTGTGAGCCACCACGCCCGGCACTGTGGTATGTGGTATTGATTGCTGGTGGGCATGAGTCTCCATGCCCAGCATTGTATGTGGTTACTGGGGATCGAACTCAGAACCTTGCACTTACAAGGCAGGCGCTGGAACCACTGAGCTAAATCTCCGGCCCCCGAAGTTCTGTTTCCTATAGTCGAAGACAGGCAACACTTCTTTAATCCTAATGTGAACCCTATGATTGATGGTCTTATTGGTCCTGTTTTACAGATGGTGAGATCTATCATTCTCAGATAGCGCAGACTCCACCCTATGGAGGGCCCCTCCTCCCCTCACCCACCCCAGCGGATCTCTTGCCAATCTGCACCAGACTTCTCCAGACACGAGAGTGCAGCTCACTTCTCCCTGGGCCCTTGGCCTGAGCCCACCTTCAGGGCCTGGCTGTGGCCTGACTCACAGGCCCTGATGTCCACGCCCTCCCTTTGGACATCTGGTGGCTCTGGGCCATGGCCACCAACATCTCTGTCTTCTCGGTCTTTGTGACCCAGAAAGGTCACTTGCAATAAAGATTAATTTATCCTTTGATTCCTAAGATAAGATTTCCTGATTGCCTGGCCTCTGTTTGGCACGACCTTATAGACGTGAAGCCTCTTAGCTCTCCTGATAGCCTTTCTGAGTAGCTATTTATAAACCCTCTTGGCTATAAAATCAGACTCATGTATTCAGAGGTATTTTATTGCTTCGATGGGCAAATTATGCTTGAAAAACAGGTTCCATGTCTGGAAGCAAGCCGGCATCCTGGACCCCATGAACTGACTTTCATGGGGCAGGATAAGGGAGATTTTCCAGTGAGGAAAGAAATCTCATGCAATGTCAAGGGTCAACCACTCAAGGCTAGAAACTTCTGTCTCCTGTGTTTTATACGTGAGTCTCACACCTGACATTCAAAACTACGTGGGGCATGAGCTGTCCTGGGCAGTTTGGGTGCACTGTCCAGGGCCCAGTAGCAGGTGGGAGTGAAGACCTAGCCAGGACCCCTGGCGTCCTGCTCAGGGCACTGCCTGTGGTGCTGGACCTCGTCTCTGTTCAAGCCAGTGCTTGGCTGGACGATGGAAACCTACGAGAACCAGGTGGTTTTAAGGAACATTCTTAACCCACATACAACTAAATGCTACATCTCCTGGCAGTGCTATCAGGTTTTGACAGTAATCCCATATAAATGACGTATTTGCACCTTTATTCATATTCTAAGTATTGACCTAACTGGATTTTCCTTGTGGGGTGAGATTTGCAAAGACTCTGTCATGACTTTTATTCAGGTACTCATGGGAGGTCTCTGAGAAGTAGAAGGGTTTAGGGGGAGCATCATCCATTTCCGCAGCCTGCCAAGATCCGGGGACGATCCAGTGGATCTTTAAATGAGCTAATGCAAAAACTGGGGGACCAGAGTGGGTGTCAGTATGGACGGGGATGGTAGGCTGTCTCCCTTACCAGCTCTGACTCTTAGAAGTCCTTGGATACGACTGCTTCTTCCTACTGGCCTTAATTTGATCCAAGCTGCTACTGTCTCTCCTTCGGATGAGCCCAGCAGTCTCCTCCTTGGTCCGCCCGCTCCTCCGTTTACCTTCTTCCCATCCCTTGCTCACACAACAGGCAGATGCCGTTGAAAACAGTCAGTCTGAGGGCTCCCTTACCCCACTAACATCTTCCAAGGGCTTCCCATCTTCCCACAACTCCACTCGAAGCCTCTTCTCACGGTCCGCAAAGCCAACCACAAGCTGGCTTCTCACATTTCCGTTCGGTCCCCTCTGCCCTCATCTCCACCCTCCAGACAGACTGTCCTTGTTTCCAGCCCTTGTCACACTGGGTTTCTCTCTACCCAGAAAACGCCCTCTGGCTGGCTCCTTTTCACCCTTTAGGTTCCTGCCCAAGCCTACTATCCAGGGCTAGAAGCTACCGCTCCAGAGCTACCTGCTCTAGTAGTTGGGTCGTATCATTTTCGTACTGTGTGGTCCGCGGAGAAAAGTCTGAGCACTAGGTCTCCCTACCCCTCGTGAGCCACACCTGGAACAGCGCTGACCCAGCATAGTGATTCAGTTAAAAGCGGCTGAATGACTGAATTCTTTGGGGATTCAATTGTATCAAAGGTGAAAATGCGTTGTCCAGATTTCACAGGTTAAAAGCCATTGCAGAACTTGTAACATTAACAATGATGAAAATGCATACGGGGAGATGAGCTCGCTGAACACCTGTCTACCTGCCATAACATTGGCATGGTTCTGCGCAGTGAGTCAGGGAGAGGGCCACAGTTGTCACTCTTAAATGCTGGAAGCGGAAAGCCCAGCTCTGTCCTCTTTCTCTTCCCACACTGCTCTATATTCCTCTCGCTCTAGCTAACAGAGTGGAGAAACGTCCTCAGAGAGTCTAGATGAAGCACAGCCCCTTCCACCCTTCACCTCATTTATAGCTTGAAAAACGACATAGCTTGACTAAGAAATTAAGTCCAGTGACACTCTGGGAGGCTGAGACAGCAGGGCCACAAGTTCAAATCCAGCTTGGGGAATGTGGAGATTTAGTGAGACACTGTCTCCAAATAAAGAAGGAGGCTTGGAAATGTACCTCGGTGTGAAGACCCTAGATTCAACTCTCAGCACAAAAATAAAATTAAGTTCACTGAGTAAAGCCCCTGGGATTTGGGGGCTTCCATATTACTACACCATACCTGGCCTCACATAATGGCTCACACATTCTGGCCCTTGCTGCATGCTGGGAACTTTGCTTACACTGTCTCATTGACTCCTCACAGCTCCACGTAAAGTAGATATGATTATTATTCTCATTTTGCGGATGAAGGAACTGAGACAAAAAGGATGATGAACCACTTGCCTAAAATCACAGTCAGAAACTGACAGATTAAAACATTTGAGTGCAGGCAGTCTGACCCCAGAGCTCATACTTCTAATCACTGCACTATACTTTTAAGAAAGATTCCACTTTGTGGATTAAAGTTTTTTCCTGTAGTAAAGATAAAATACAAAATCCATTAAGAAGTCTCTCCCCATGGTTATCACAAGAACATCTTGGAGATAAAACCAATTTAAGGAGATGCTGCCCTGACCTGCTTCTCTTTGTCTTCTGATCGCGCTAATTGAAAGATACTGCAAGCAGGTCTTCGCTATCAGCCTGGCTGCCATTATGTCAATGGGTTTTAAAATGCACAGATCTCCCTGCTTCAGACCTGAGGCCATATTGATTCCTCAATGTGCGCCACTAATTGCAGAGTCTGATGCAAAGAAGAAACTAAAGGAAAGAAAAGCTTTCATGTCAATATTTGTTACTAACCTTGACAAATAAACATTTTAAGCGATGGTGACTTTTTCCTCTTTTAAAGTTTTAATTACTGGCTTGCACACTCTGCAATCATTTTGTTCTTGTTGGTGTTTAATAGTCTGTAATCCATTTTAATTACATTCTTTGCTTATCAAGATTACATTCCTAAACGAGGATAGAACAGAATTTAACTTCTGCCTTTTCCCCTCTTCTCTTTAGACAGAGCCTGAAAAACATTTCAGGGTTTGAAAACATTTTAAAGATAAAACTTACTTTTTAAGCTTAAAGCAAGCAAACGAAACCATGAAAGTGAAGTTTCTCTCTCCTTTTTCCAGTTTGTTGGCTAACTCCTGCTTCCTCCATCAATAAAACTTACCAAGAACATTGAGACGATGTGGACAGGAAAGGGATCTCCACGAAGAGGAAAATGTTCTCTTTTTTTTTTTTTACTTGAATATTACAGAGATATTTTGTTAGAATTCATTGATCACATATGTTCACGTTGTGTGCCTCTCCATATCTGTGTTGTATTTCCAGGAAAATATTATCTAATGCACTGCTTTGTTCGGGTTTCCAGAACCACTCTGTGCCTTTGTTAACTGCCTTTGCTTCAGTGCGGCCGAGCTCTTTTTTGTAACCCCTTGTGACTATTTTCATTTTTCAGACATAGACTTAGAAGACTAGAGATGATCGCTTTCTATACCTTGGACGCAGAAAGATGCAGCTGGTAACCCAACTGCCCAACACGAGAGTTTCTGGTCAGGAAAGACCTTTACTCAGTGGTTCAGGGTCAAGCACCCCTGCACAGAACACATCTGGCAAGGTCTCCGCCGGCCCACAGGGCGGCCGCAAGCAGAGTCCACTGCAGGAGATCCGGGCGGCAGACATGCCCGCTCGGGCCCCTGGTGCGCTCGGCGCTGGGGTGCCTTGGAGAAGCTCTAACCCTACTTGCATTCCTTGCCGCTGAATTCCCCATATTCTTCCAGGATGATGTGAGCGGTAACCTTCAGGATCGTCATGAACAGTGTAAGGCTTTCGAAAGGGAACACTTCCGGTTCTATTTCGGTGGCCGGTAAGCTTCTCAGCCAGTCATACCGGCCAGATTTGAACTTGACCCCGGAAACGGTTTGTCTGGCTTCCTGAGGGTGCTGAGTTGCCTTTCTCATCTCTTGATGTTTACCTCAGGATCTCTATGCTATTGTGGGGCCATTTAATTTTATTCCCAAGCACCATTCTTCTTCTTCTTCTTCTTTTTTTTTTCCCCTGAGATCTATTTTTGTATGGCTGTCCAAACCGCCCCAATACTTAGTCCATTACGCTGGACCTCCCCAACTCCATGGCTGCAGCCCCAGTTAGTCCCAGCATCTAAGTAAAGATTTCAGCATTGGGCAATTGACCCAATCGGAAATGTCAACTGAACTAGCGGAGGGTAACTCTGAGAGGACGCAGGCTGGAACTAGGCAGCCATTTTGCCACCATAAGGGGAGCATGGGGCGGTCAGAATCATGGTGAAAAGCATCAGGGAAAGTCATCAGAGAGGAAGTCAGAATCCTACTGATGGAAAAAAACCAAGTATTCATGAGGGTATCTGAGTAGGAAATCTACGTCTCACACTCCTGAGTTACATTTGTCATAACGTCCTGCGTTACTTAAAACGGTTGCATTTGGTTTCAGCTCCTCTCAGCTATATGGGTCCTAACTAAAATCTAACCTCAGTCTCTTAATTCGGAACTATTTCTTTTCCTCTTATTTGCTGAATTTCCTAGAGCTCACCATCAACCCAGTCCTAGATGGTTAACTAACAGCAGCCAAGTGCTTCAAAAATAAAAAGCAGCAGGGCCAGAGGGTTAGCTCAGTGTTCCGGCGCCTGCCTTGCAAGCGCAAGGTCCTGAGTTCAATCCCCGGTAACCACATACAATGTTGGGCATGGAGACTCACGCCCACCAGTCATCAATACCACATACCACAGTGCCGGGCGTGGTGGCTCACGCCTGTCATCCCAGCATTCGGGAGGCAGAGGCAGGAGGATTGCTGAGTTTGAGGCTTGCCTGGACTACATGGTGAGCTCAGAGCCAGCCTGAATTACAAAGCAAGACCCTGTCTCAAAAAAAATAAATAAATAAAAAGCAGTGTTTTGTGGTTTTGTTTTAATTAAATCCACATAGTAAGGTTCTTCCTCCCTACACCACCTCAACCTCCAACACACACACACACACACACACACACACACACACACACACACACACACATGCACGCACGCACGCACTCCGCCCATGGCATTGTAGAACTTCCACTTACATTGTAACTGAGAACGCCATTGGAAAAAACCTTGAATAACAAAACTGTTCATAACCCTGTTTCCTAGGTAGATCGACTGCTCAGGGGCAAGGACCTGGAGCACCTCCCGCTCACAGAGCAGGCAGGAAGGGCTGGTTCTGTCAAACTCAGGCCCGACAATGCCCAGCCGGTGTCCTCAGCCGGGAGGTAGGAAGCAGACGTCTTCCCACGCCTGTCTGGCTGTGTGTGACTCATCGGGTTCCTGCGTGGAGAAGGTCACTCAGCACCTCTTGGAAGTAAGTCAGAGAGAGGTCTGAGCAGCCCAAGGCCGCCTGGCAAGGACCCCCAGCTCCTCGGCCGGGGGCTCCCCCGTTACCTGCCTCACTGTTCTCTTTCTGACTCCTCCTCCTCCACTTCCTCCACCACTTCCTTCTCCTTCCCAAATCCCCCCCGCTCTTACCCTGCAACTCTGCTGCGAACATGTGTATTCCTGCAGGCCTCACGTGCCCTTGAGATGGGCCTCAGGGTTGTGCTACGCTGTCCCCCAGTCAAGACAGGCGATGAAGCTACTCCACGGGGATGTTGAACCGCATGAACCAGCTCTGGGAAGCAAGGACCCCTTCAATTCAGAGCATCTCGGTTAACAAGTGATATGCACCACCCTAAACTTAATACTTTAAACAGCAGTAATAGTTATTTTCTTTCTTGCTTTCTTTCTTTCTTTCTTTCTCTCTTTTTTTTTCTTTCCTTCCTTCCTCACTTTCTCTTTTCTTTCTCTTTCCTTTCTTTCTTTCTCTCTCTTTCTCTCCCTCTCTCTCTGATGCCAGAGGGATTTTTTGTATGTGTGGCTGTGAACATGCATTAGGACACAGATTCGGGTGATGATCGAAGGAGCAGTCCCCGCGACCCTGGCAGGACAAGTGGTGGGACCCGCAGCCTGGCACAGCTGAGGGGAGGTACTCGGTGTCCCGTTTACCCGTGACCTTCCACGGTCCAGGAGAACTCTCAGCTGAAGGTGAAATAAATGTGGCTTCAACTTTAAAAAACTATTATGGTAATGTTGGGAAATTTTGAAAGGGGCATAAAAACGCCCCGTTGTCCTTTTGGAACTGTGACGCAGCTCAGGCTGGCCTACTTAGCAAGCCTATTACTGCTGCCGCCGACACAATTTGGACGCGCCTCCTCGTGGGCCACAGTCTGCGTGTCCCCAAGCCCAAGGAGGGCGTCGGGGGCGGGAGGTCGAGAACGCGCCCCAGCCTGTCCCGGGATGTGCTCTGAGCTCCACAGGCCCCCGCCGCGACCGCGTGTGCCTCGGAAGGGCTGGCCGAGGGCCGGTGAATATGACAAAGGCTGGAAGCCCCGGAAGGGAGGGAGGTTATTGCCGGAGAGTTTCAAGTGTGCTATCGAAGCCGACAGACATTAGATCATACTCGGAGGCTACGTTGCTTTTGATTAAACGTCTTTCTCTTTGGTTCCTTTCATCAATGACTCAAGCAGGCTTTAAGATTCCTATTGTTTCAGCAGTGGAAAGGGCTCAGCCAGCGCTCGGAGCTTCTCCCCTTCGCCCTCGCCCTGCCCCGCCCCCGTCTGGCCAACGGCGTTCTGCAAAAACCCTGGGCAGCGCGTCACCCTCCCTCCTGCGGTTTGCGGCCCAATCTGCCTGTCCTTCCTGTGCCGTGGTTCCCGGACCCTGCCCTGCCCTGACGTACACTCGGCTCTGGGGCAGGGTCTTGCCGTGTCATTGTGATTCTCACCAGGACCTGCTCGACGGCCTCCCTGAGGGGGTCACATCCTACGCATGCTCAGGGGCCGCCCGGCTCTGCCCCAAGCCCTGCTCGGCACTCTTGACCCTGGCCCTGTGCCCCAGCGGTTTCTTAAGTGTACACATCCGCTCCCACCTCAGTGCCTTTGCTCTGACTTCTCCCTTTCCTAGGATGCTTCCGTCGCACTCTTCTTTCTTCTGTCCTTTCTTCTGTCCCTTTCTCCTGTAGCAGATACAGATCGATAACTCAATCTGCAGCTTTCAAACTGCTTCAGAGACTCTCTAACCCTCTGGTTAGACCGCCTCTCTCCTGGCCCTGCGATTCCAAAGCCCCTTCTCCACAGCATTCCCGTTCAGCAGCTTCAGTCTGGATAAGACTTGACATTTCCAAGTAACTCATTCGACTGTAAACTAGTGAGGCACATGTTCTACAAATGAGGGAACCGCGTGAGCGAAAGGCTCACTTCAAACAAAGCCTGCCAGCGAGAGCCAGCTTGGGCCGTCACCTGGCACAGAGAGAGCACAGAGCCACATGGCACAGTGCGGACTGTTCCCTCCCAAACCTCTTCTCTCCCCATTGCTTAGGGTGAAAAAACCCTGCAGCACCGCGACAGCAGACGGAGTAGCAAGGTCAGGCAGGGTGGGCGGAGCGAGCAGGGCCTTCTCCCCTCTGCGTGACAGCTGGGTTAAGCTGAGCTGAGCTAAGCTGAGCTGGGAATTGGGTTAAATATCAGACAGAGCACTCTAGCTGAGGAGCTTGGGCTCTGGGACTCACTAACACGGCAAAGTCTAGAGGTGCAGCCAGAGAGGCCAAGGGGAAAGTTGAAAGCAACGTGGGAGACAGAAAACCAGAAACAGAAAACATCCCCTGATGTTGCTTTTTGCAACATCAGGAGAAATGTCCATTACACATTCTGATTTCATGAACGTTAGCTCATTTCCCCTTCGGTCTTCTTCAGGCTGAGTTTCAGTGTGTAGGAAAACCCTTTCCGGTTATAGCAGTGGATGTGCTCAGGACAAAAAGTCTTGCTTGGAGGATAATAGCTTCTTTACTTAACCACTAAGCACAATCAAAAGGGCTTCCTTATCATAGGGCTTCTGAGAGCCTCTGTATGCGAGTGTTGTTTGGGAACTCACAAGAGATTTTATACATAGCACCTCCCATGCTCATTTGATTACACAGGCCCTTACGCTATGCGTTTGGAAGCCTCAGTGAAGGCTTTGGCAAATGGAGCCCCGTAGCACTGCAGTAGCATCTCTATCTGGTAGATGTAGCTGTCTTGGTAGCATTTTTTGTTCTGAAAGGAATAGAGAGGGGTCCAGGTCACCTTAGCAGCGGAAGATTTATTAAAAGGATAAACATGGAAATAAGGAGGTGAAGATTCTTAAGCACTGGTGTCAGGCCCCACAGGGACCGAAACAAAATCGGGGAATTGAAAAGTCATTCAAAAGACAATAAGCTCTTCAGCAAGGATTTATTAGATATGACACCCAAAGCACAGGCAAAAAATAAATAAGCTGAACTGCCTCAAAATTAGAAACTTCTATGCACCAAAGGACAGACACAGTGAAAAGGCAAGCCACAAAGGGAGAGAAAATATTTTGCAAATCAAACATCTGGTAGGGGTCTTGAATCCCGAATATATAAAGAACCCTTCTTCCAACTCAATCACAAAAAGATGAATAAGCTGATTTTGAAGATGGTTGAAGAATCCAAATAGATATTTCTCCAAAGAAGATATCCACGTGACCAATAAGCCAAGAGGCTTAGCAGCATTAGTCATCCAGATAATGAGAATCAAGACTGCAGTAAGATATTGCTCCTCATCCTCTATCAGGGAAAGAGTCGAGGGAAGTGGTTGGCAGAGACATGTAGGAATCAGAACCCTGGTGCGTTGTTGATAGGAATGTAAGATGGTGCAGCCCTTTTGGAAAACTGTCAGTTGGTCAAAAGTCCACGCATAGAGTTATTGCATGATCCAGAAATCCTGCTCTTCTATCTACACCCAAAAGAAACGAAATTATATCCACCCAAAAACTCAGGCACAAATGTTCATAGCAACATTCTTCCTAATATTTTCAAAGTAGAGACAGCTCAAATATCCAACCTTGATGGATGATCAGATGAGGCTCCACACAGTGGGATGTAACAGGAAACACAAAGAGGTGAAGTGCGTACGGGTGGACTTTGATGGGAAAAGTGACAAAAAGCCAGTCACAAAGGGCCATTTATTTTATGATTGCATTTGTATGAAATGTCCAGAGAAAACAGATCTATGGAGAAACAAAGGATGTTCGTGATTATCAAAGGCTGAAGAGGAGGAAGGAAGTAAAAATGGAGTGGCTAGGTTGGGGATTTAGCTCAAGTGGTACCATGTCTACCTTGGAAGCCCAAGGACCCAAGTTCAATCCCTGGTACCACCAAAAAAAAAAAAAAAGAAAGAGAGAGAGATGGAATGGTGGTAGGGGACAGACTGAGAAGTCCATAGGATTTCTTTTTCAGAATAATGAAAAAAATGCCATAATAAAGTCAACTGGGTAATGGTCTGACTATGTCACAATGAATAGTACATACATAAGTCATATACTAGAACATAGATCAACTGTATGGTATATGAATTATACCTCCATAAACATTTTTAAATGGCCAGTGATTAATAATACCCAGTGTTTTACTCTCTACTAACACAAACCTCATTTGATTCTTTAGTGATTCCTAAAT
>PVIC010030368.1:0-21953 GCA_004025085.1 Thryonomys swinderianus
CCCTGAGCTCACTATGTAGCCCAGGCAAACCTGGAATTGAGCAATCCTCCTGCCTCTGCCTCCTAAGTGCTAGGATTATAGGCATGAGCCACCACGCCTGGCACTGTGGGGTGTGGTGTTGATTGCTGGTGGGTGTGAGTCACCACACCCAATATCATATCACTGCATGTGGTTAAGGGGGGGGATATAGAACCAGAGACCTTGTGCTTGCTAGGCAGGCGGCAGAACCACTGAGCTACATCTCTGGCCCCTCCACCAGTATTTTCTTTAGAAACAAAGAAAAAAATTTAAACTTTTCATGGAACCACAAAAAACCCTGAGTGCTTGTAGCTAAAGCAATCCTGGGAAAGAAAAAGACTTCTGAATGCCTCACACTTCCTGATTTCAAACTATACCAAAAAGGAATGTTAATCAGAACAGGATGGGAGATGGGAGTGGCAGACACATGAGCAAATGGGTCAGAACTGAGAGTCTGGAAAGAAATCCATCCACATATGTATGGTCAACTTTAGGGTGCCAAAAACACACCACAGAGGAAGAACAGTCTCTGCCCAGATGATGTTGGCAACAGCAGAAGAATGAAACAGAATTCTTATCTCCCACTTTACTTAAAAACCCACCCAAATGGACTGGAGACATAAAAGCAGAAGATTAAGAGCTAAAACCAGCCTACCTATGGAAGAGAGGGAAAAGATCCTTGACATTGGTCTGGCCAGTGAGTTTTTGTATTTGACATGAAAAGCACTGGCAATAAAAGCAAAATCACAGTTGGGACTACAACCAACCAGCTTCTGTAAAGCAAAGAAAGCAATCAACAGAGTGAAAGACAATTCCAGAATAGGAGAGAAGGTATACAAATCATGTATCTGGTAACAGTTAATGCTAATGATATACAGTGAACTCCTATAAACCAACAGCAAAAATCCAATTTAAGAAAATGAAGGAACTGCTAGGGCATATATCTAAATGTTTTCCCAAAGACTCAGGCAATCATAGACAGGGCTTTTCAGAGGTGGTTGGATCTAGATTGAGTGATGCTGGATTTAAGTATGTGGTGTCAAGAATAAGAGTATGTGATTGCTAAATTGGTCCACTGACTGGTTTGGCATAATTCTGGGAATAGATTTTGGGTGTGAGTGCAACCTACCCTAAGGGTGTGAAGGCTAGATAAAATATAAGGGATGGAAAGAGTGCTGCTTTCTGCTGCTTTGCTACTTTGTTGCTTGCTGTCTTCTGCTTACCATGAACTTTTTCTCCTCTGTGATGCCCCTCTGCTATGTCACCCTGCCTTGGAACTGGCCAGCTATAGACTGAAACTTCTACAAAGTGTGAGTGGAAACAACCTTTCCTCCTTTAACTTTGGGTGTCAGGTATTTTGTCTCAGTAATAAAAGTAATTAAGATGGGCTCAGCATCCATCCTCATCAGGATGACACATATCACAGCCATATAGGGGTGTCACTGCATACTTGTCAAGATGCTTATAACGAAGGGCGTCATCTGAATCTCACCAGTTTCTGGCCAATGTCTCTTCTGCATCAGAGTCCACTGCCAGTGCCACGCTGCACCTAGGTATCCTATCCCCAAGACTGATTTCTTCAGTCTTGCTGGTTCCTGTGACTTCGACACTGTTACAAGTGCTAGTGGATGGTTTGGAAGAAGGCCCTGGGTGACAGTTAGCTGACACTTTCTTATGCTAAGATTAAGGCTCCATATTCTTTGCCAGACTCTAGCAAAAGTGAGGCCAAGTACCTCACAGAGCTCTCCTAAACACACTCAATCTCAGTAAACTCCACCCAATGTGATCACTCACCCCCTTATTCTCTGGCTCAGAATGTGATCCCTCCAGAGCCCTAGTGGAGCCTTGAGAACACCACCCACACTGTGCAAGTCTGATATGACAGCAGTTGGCTTTTCAGAGAGCAGACAGCCTATGTCAATCACATGGCTATGTATAGGGACCTACACATTCAGATGGGCCCCACATCCAGCTGGGCCCACATCCAGCTGGACTTCCAAAGCTCTGCCTTGGCCATGGGACTCCTTTTGAAACTCAGCTCCAAGGAAGAAACCAGTTTACAGGGCACGTGAGACTCTGCCAGATCACCAAACCCCATGTGCTAGTCTTGAACACAACTCTTAGCAATCTCACAGTCCAAGTCTAAGCCAGGTGGCAGAGTCACAGGAGGGTTAGGCTTGCCACATCTGCCCACCTTACAGACAGGGATGTGCAGCTGCCAATCTCTTATCAACTCAACACTCTTTCTGCTTCCCACTGAAGAAAGATTAATAATATCCAACCTAAGACTGTGTCGGGTAATTATACCTTTTAGTGCACCTGGTAATTTTTATCCAGCTGGTGCTAACAGTCAATCAAAATGCCATAAAAGGCACTTCAAAAAGTGCTAATGACTTACTGCATTCTGCCAAGCATCCTGGGGCTTCATTCAACTCTTGGCACCAGAACTGTGTACAGAGCAAGTTGATGGTTTCTCTACAGAGCTGAGCTTCTCCCCAGGGCTTGGGTAGTCCCTAGAGCTGGAATTCTCTGCAGGGCTGAACTTCTCCTCCAAGCTTAGCTGGGCTTCTCCATGGGGACTGTCTTCCCTCCAGAGTTCAGCTTTCCCTCTAAAGCTCATCTCCTCAAAGCTGTTCTCCAAAGTTTGGCTTCTCTATAAAGCTGAGCTTCACCTCAGGACTCAGTTTCTCCCCTAAATCTGGGCTTCTTTGCAAGGCTGAACATCTCTCTCTCCAGGACTCAGCTTCTCCTTAGGCCTTGGTTTCTTTCTCAAAACTGGGATTCTCTAGAGTGCTAAGCTTCTTCTCCAGAGCTGGGCTTCTCAGGACTCAGCTTCCCTTCAGGGCTGGGATTCTCTTCCGTAGTTTAAATTCGTAGCAGAGCTGGGCTTCTCCCTGGAGTTGGGCTTCTCCCCTAAATCTGTTTCTCCTCAGAGCAAGAGTTTCTTTCCCAAAACTCAGCTTCTCTGCAGAGCTCTTCTCCCCAGGACTCGGCTTCTACCCAGTGCTGGGGATCCACTGAGACTTGGCTTCTGCTCCAGAGCTGTTTCTCCTCAGGACCGGGCTTCTCTGCAGAGCTCAGCTTTCCATAGAGCTGGATTTCTCCACAGAGCTTGGCTTCTTCCCAGACCTCAGCTTCTCCATAGATCTAGGTTTTTCCTCAGAGCTGGACTTCTCTCCAGACAGTTTCTCCTTGGAGCTTAGTATCTCCCCTGATGTTGTCTTCTCCCTAGAGTTGGGTTTCTCATGGAGCTAGGCTTCTCCCTGCAACTTGATTTTTCTGCAGAGCTGGACTTCTCCCCAGAGCTCAGCTTCATGCCAGGACTGTTTAGGTCATACTGTCTCACCTAAGCAAACTTCATGCATTTGTCTTAGAAACATTTCAAACATCCAGTGCTGACTAGCACCAGCTGTAGCAGGAGCCTGAGCTGAATTTCAAGGGAAACAGTCCGGCTAGAACACTTACACCATCCCAAGGGACTGTGAAGAAACTGACTACTGTGCTAACAGGAACAACAGAGCCCCCACCTCTCTCCCCAGTGCCATATGGTCTTAAAGATGCCAGTTCAGTATATGGGATTGGAACACAGACACTACTGGGATTCAACAGTGCCTTACAACTATCTGTACCACTTGTGTTCCCCCAAGTGGAGGTACCACCAGCCACACCAGCTCTACTTGTTTCTGTGAGGTTCCTGCATACCTGCTTTCCCTCTCACTGGGCTACTGTGCCCCTCACATGCCTAACCTGGGTGGGGCATGGGCTGGGGAGCCCACAGATTCTTGTGGGCAGTAGGGCTGCTGGTCACCTCTGTGAGTGGGTGTGGTGGGTCACATTGGCTGCTTGCAGCATCTCCCAGGAAGCAACTGGCCCACATGAGCAGAGACAGGGTAGTAGCCAGCCATTGCACCAGACGATAAGTCTCAGTGAAGTGGCTTCCAATGTCCACCCATAAAAACAGCAATCTGGGAAGACTACTGGAGGTCAAATGGCCCCAGAAACAACTTGTCAGGTATCCCCAGACATCCACTTACATCCCTTCTGAGCTGCTTCTTGTGATGTGCTGAGCAGTAATGTACCCTATCACCCCTCATGACATTCTTAGAGATGATATTCTTTTTTTTTTTTCTTTTTGAGACAGGGTCTGTCTCTTTGTAGTTCAGGCTGGCCCTGAGCTCACTATGGTGCCCAGGCAAGCCGCCAAGAACTCAGCAATCCTCTTGTCTCTACCTCCCGAGTGCTGGGATTACAGATGTGAGCCACCACGCCTGGCATTGTGGTATGTGGTGTTGATTCCTGGTGGGTGTGAGTCTCCACGCCCAGCATTGTATGTGGTTACTGGGGATCGAACTCAGGACCTTGCGTTTGTGAGGCAGGTGCCGGAACCACTGAGCTAACCCTCTGGCCCGGGAGATGATATTCTTAAGAGATCTCATTCTTAGAGCAGGAACACTGGGGTCAAGGTCTAAGTTAGCATGGCAGGAAGAAAGGGATACCAACCAGCATATCTCCATACCAAAAGACAAGAAGATCATCTCTGTGGGTCTCTTGCTGCTTTTAAAGTTTGAATAGTGTTCTGTAAACCTCAGTGGAGCCAGATAGGGTGATACCTCCTATAAGCCAAGACTCTGGGAAGCTGAGGCAGGAGGATTCCAAGTTTAAATCCAGCTTAAGCAATTTAGCAACTGAGCAAGACCCTGTCTCAAAAAAAAAAAATCAAAAGGGGCTGGGGTCTAGGAGTGATGGTGCGCCCCATAATCCCAGCACTCAGGAGGCTGAGGCAGGAGGTGGATCATCATGAATTTAAAGACAGCATGGGCTACATAGTAAATTCAAGGCCAGTCTGAACTACACAGTGAGACACTTTCTTGAAAAAAAAAATGAATAATAAAAATTTAAAAAATAAAAGGGTTCAATCTCCAGTACAAGAAAGAAAAGAACAAGGAAAGAAAGAAAAAGGAAAAGAAAACCTCAATGGTTAGATGTCAGTGGAACCAAAGAGGCCTGGTACAAGTCTCTAGTAGGTATAAATAACATGGCCAAGACAGCTGGCCAGGCAAAGTGTGAAACAAATGATAAACCCTCCAAATAACAGGTTCTTCTTGGACCACAAAAAAAGTGTGACGACACCTAGATTTTAAGGGACATCCTCCAAACCCAAACAAGCTGTGCTCAAGAGAGAAGCCTTGCCAGGGGACACGAGAATAGCAGCTGCAGCTTCCCTGGTGTGAGCTTTACAGATCACATGTTTCCTTCTTTACACAGTAACATATTCACCCACTTGGCACAGTAGAGTTACTTTTACCAGTTAGAAATGACCTTGGCACTGTCTCAGATGTACCAGGAGGCCAGGGTGGAGAAAGAGAAACAGGGGTTTCTCGAGAAATGAACTGAAGTAGCAGCTACTTCCCAATGATGACTGTGGCTGGGAGAGCTACAAAGTCTTAGTGCTTGGCATGAGCCAGGCCATGAGAGGGCAGCGCAGGTCAGCAGGAAGTGGCCTGCCCACAGCAACTAGCACAACTTGACAGAGCTGCCTAGAACATTCTAGGGGGTTTTAATCTCCTAAATAGGTCAAGTAAAATTTTACTTACTGCTCCAAGCATGATCCTGAAAATTAGCCACCGGAAGCCCCACAGGACAATCAGGGATGTGGGGGTGTATTTGGGCAGCTGGGACAGTGTCCAAAGAGGGCAGAGGAAGATCCCCAGGAACCCTGTTTCCAGCAGTTGTGACTCCCATCCTAGAACAGGAAATATACAAAGGTCAATGGGAGAAAATGCATAGAAAAATCACTTTACAAACTCAGTTAAACTGCAGTACTACTGATCACCTCGGTGAGAACAGGAGTGAGAAGACTTGCAAGGGTCCCTGATGATCTCCTTGGGAAATGAGATCCAGGATCTGGAGCTCTGCTTGTAGGTTCCAGAACCTAGGCCAGAGAGGTCTGTAACTTTAGGAAAGGCCCTGCCTGCCTTGCTCCACTCACACTCTACCTACCATCCCCTGCAGGACACTGCAAAGCATCGTATTCAAGCACACACTTGGGTTTGTGGCCTTCTATCTTGAGGTCTCCATGCAAAGAGTGAGCTCTGGGCACCCTTCCTGCAATGTCCACTAGGTGGGGAGTCTGGCAGAGGCTAAACAACCTCCATGACAAGGCGGAGTCCAGTCTGGGGAAGACTTGGAGCCTGGGAATGGCAGACACTGTTGGATTCCAGAGGGTACAGGAGGCCTAACACTATGTGTGTTGGGTGTGAGCTATTCTTGCTGGACCCAGCATGGGAAACTTGGTGAGAAAAGCCCTCCTCGGTGCTTCTGTCAAGATGAGCTCCACGTTCCCACAACCACACTGAGCTGAGGTGAACCCTTCTCTGGAAGTGGCTTGCTGGTCCATCAATCCACCCTATTGGAGACCCCATCTCCTCCAGGGTCTTAGCTGGGGTCTAAGGCCCCCAAACGGGGCCATGTGCTTCCCACATGCTGACTATAGCAATATAGGTGTGAGAGAGCATGGAGGAAGGAGGCCACAGGGTCCCAGGGCGGGAGGGGAGTACTCCTACTGTCCTTGCAACTTTTCTGTCCATTACAAATTACTTTAAAATTAAAAGCTAAAAAAAAAGAAGCTAATTATCATTGAATTATAACATAAAAAAATGGAACTTGAATCCACATTGATGTGAATGATGGGACAAACAGGAACCAGAGCAGATAGATGCCCTGTGCAGAACTCCTTGTAACATGTAGATCCCCTTCTGCTCCCATGATGCATAGGAGGGAACAGGAAAGCTGTCCTAAGGTGGAGATACCGCAGCTTGTCCCCTGACAGTAAACAGGATGGAGACTCACAGCATGCATTTGCAATAGGATGTGGCAGCACCTGAATCCTTGAAGACATGTACACACACACACACACACACACACACAAAACCTGTCTAAGCACGAGGGCACACACCAATCCCAGTTTTGGGAAGAGGTCCCACAAACTCTGACCAGCAATTTATGCTATCATCTAGGCATCAAAACTGAGGAAGTACAAGAAACCTTTAGCCCACAGGAGCTGGAGGATACATGATTACTTAATGTCACCAGGACCCAGGAGTCAGGGAAAGGACACTAGGGGAAACTGAGGAAGTGGGAATAAAGTGTGGATGTTAGTTAACAAGGTACAGTGACTGTACCGCACTAGTGCAGGGGTGCTGATAATAGCAATGTGGATGTGGGGTATGTGGGAACTCTACTACTTTTATAATTCTTTTTTATACAATAAGATCCATTTTTAGACAGTGGGACCCTGTAGCTTTACTGAGGTGGCAAGAAAGCAAACAACCCTTACCTTCCCACACCTTTGTGCTTGCTTAGGATGATACATTTGTAGATGGCCACCAAAGGGCCAAGAGGAACTGCGACCCAGGAGAAAGAACAAGGGCCTCAATTCCCTGCCACACTAACATTTTCAGAGCCCCCACCCTATCATCAAAACTGAGAAGCAAGAATGGCTTGGGACAGGCGGGGGAACCTAATGAGGCTCAGTGCCCCCCAGGCAGTGAACATTACTCCATCAGGACAGATCTCAATATTGTGCCAAGCAAGCCATAATTTACAGGAGGTGCCCTCACTGTGGTCCCACTTACAGAAAGTTCTGGAACAAGCAGACTCTGTGCAGATCAAACACCAGGACAGCAGCCACCTGCAGGGGGGCAGCTCGAGCCCCTCACTGCAGCTGCCCACTGCATTTACAGAGGGAGGCATGGGAGATGCCAATGAGTGCCACTGGGGCTTTAGAATGGCTGTGGAAAACTTTCCTTGCCCTGCATGTGGAGACTTATGGCCTGGGTTCCCAGACTTCCTCAAACCCCTTCTTCTGGCATCAACCAGGAAAGGCTGGACTTTGCCCTCTCTGTATAACAATTTTCCTGATTTTATCTTGAGATAATCTGAATGACATCTGGGCACATTTCACATAGGGTATGGCTCATAACCTGGCCAACTTTATGAGGGGAGAGTTCTATAGATTAGAGAAGCTCCTGGCAAGTGTGGCTTCGAGTTCTAATTAGGGATGACAAGTTCTGAGGAAGTACTTTGATATGGTTTAAGACCTAAACTGTCCCCAAAGGTCATGTGCCAGGTGACAGACTCAGGGAAGTGACTGGGTGCTAGGACTATTGAGATTCATAATTTGATAGGCTAATGGGAGGAGTTGGAAATTTAGGTACGATCCCAGTTGAAGGGAGAGTGGGTTGCTTGGGGTTGTATCTTATTCTTGGGCCTTCCCTCCTAAACTGTTTCTCTTTCCCCTCCCTCTGTGCTTTCTGATCGCCATGAGGTGACCAGCTTTCCTCTGCCACGATGTTTCTGCCTCACCACAGTACAGCCAGCCAACTATAGACTGAGATTTCTGAAACTCTGAACCAAAATAAACTTTTCCTCTTTTGTTATCCTCAGGTGTTCTGTCACAGCACTGGAAAGCTGGCTAATGTAGACCTTAAAGACCACATGTTTTAACCTCCTCCTGTACTCTGTGAGAAAATTCAGGAAGCAGGAGGCAGCAGGGCAAACCTGTCCCTGTGCAGCATGAACAGGCAGGTAGCTGTGGGCTGGAAGTAAGATGTGGCTTCATCCTGCAACTCTGTCAGTGGTGGTGAACCTATGGCACATGTGCAGAAGCGAACTATTGGTATCTCTGAAACCTTTAAAAGGTTTGCCATCAGTGCCATGTCACATGTCATCCATGCCTTAGAGACCCTCACCAACTGGGGCAGGTGGAGCTAATTTGGCACAGCCACCAAGTGGGCTCATAGCTCTTGGGAGGGAACACATTCCCCAGAGTTTACTGCCTAAGTGTCACCTTGCTATGCAAATGTGAGAAGCAGAATTCTGGCATCAGGGAATGACAACAGTGATTGATCCACAATGGCAGGAACCACAGCCACACCTAGGTGCCAGGAGGAAGGATGCCAGGAAGGGGGTAGCAGGAGATAAGCTCACAGGAAGGAGGCTGCATGCAGTAAGGCTTGTTCAGATCTCCTGTGGTGTCCTGAGTGGACAAAACATTCCCATCCCTTTCAGAGAGAGGAGAGCTGCTAAGCCAGGCCTGGGGTCTATTGTGGCGTAAATTCCTTCCCTCTCCACACCCCAAGGTCACAGAGTGGCTTAATGCAGCCTCCCAAGAGAAGATAGGGTTGGACCCTGTGGATGAAGGGGAGGCAGGAGCCCCGCCTGCTTGTTTCTCTGCTGGGATCCTGTTGCACAGCAGCTGTGCCGTGTGCACAAGGAAGGCCATTGTTCCCTGCTCCAGCATGGTGGAGGATGAATCCCCAGAAAAAATAAATAACCAGCACGCTGCCAGGGGTGGCTTTCAGGGACCATGCAGCCAAGCACCAGTGTCATTCAGCTGCTCTTGCTTAGCTAGGTCCTCATGGGAATAGATGGCACCTTCTGCAGGATGCAGGGGCATAAAAGGGACAAACAAAGCCTAATACAGCCAAATTCCACTGAGTGCCAGCCCTGGCTGAGCAAGCCCCACACACCCCAGGGCCTGCACGCAGGGTCCCTTGGATGATAAGGCTCCTGGCTCTTCTGCTCTTCAACAGACACTTTGATGACCTTGCGTGTACAGTTCAGGAAGGCCCTATGGTCCCACAAGTCTGGGATTGTGAGTGGGGATGCAGTCCTGCCAGGGCCACTATCCGGTGACCATCAGCAGGGGCCCAGCAGTAGCTTTCACTTGAACCCCATGCAGATGGCTCTCATAGTTGACCTGTGGCCAGTTCTGTAACCTTCACCTCAGTATCTGCATTGAACCACAGTCATTTGAGAAGCGGCACACAGAGGAGCAGGGTGCATCCCATGGTGAAGTATGAGAAACAGAAACTTCCAGGACCTTGTGTGCTGAGCAGAGGCAGCCGTGGGACACAGTGCCTGGTCAGTAAGGGCAGGAGGGGGGGGGTGCCTGAGTTGTGTGTCTCCTGGGGATGCCAACCTGAGTGTCAGCTGCTCACCGTCTCCAAGCATGTCCCTCCTGGGTGTGGTGGTAGACATCTGAGCAGGTGTCACCCTTAGGTCAGCCACGGAGGGCATCTAGCTCAGATAAGACAGATATCAGCTAGCTTCAGCCACAGCCACAGTCCTCTAGCACCACAGTGGCCTGCAGGATATGCAGCCAAACAGATTGGAGTGCACAGTCAGGAGACCAGAACCTGTCATAGTCCACACTGGCCACCCTGGCCACCTGCCTCTGTCTGGAAAACCTTTCTATGTGTGAATGACATACCTGAGCTGCCAGCAGGTGGAGGAAGTGGCACACACCCAGAACAGAGTGACAAGGCAGTTGCTCTGTCACTCTTCTGCTGCAGCACACTTCTGCTTAGAAATGCCAATATGAAAACAGCCCACGCCCACTCAAGTGGTATGCTATGGACATTGGAGGAGGGCTTGCTGGGGATGTGGAAGGATAGCCTCAGCCCTAGTCACACTCACTGTGGCATTTGCACAAGTGTGGGCAGGTCAGTGCCTGTGCTGAGTGGCTCCAGCTTAAAGTAGGATGCCTTTGACTGCGGACTGGCCAGTATCATGGTGGCAGCAATCACAGCTGTGCTGTGCTGCTCACAGGTAGCCTGGGATGCTGGGAAGAGGCAGGCACATAAAATGAAATTAGTCCCACAGCCAATTTGCCAGGAACACTTAGGATTCTGGACCTTAGTGGCAGAAAATGGGAAAGTTATTGGTGATGATGGGCTGCAAGTAAAGGCAGCAGCACCTAGTCTAGGGTATAAGGAACACAGAGCAGACAAGACTGTATCCAGATCCTGAGGCCTTTGATTTTCTTTTCTTCCTCCCATCATCCAGTCCAGCTTGGCCTTGAACTCACTGTGTAGCCTTGAAGTTCCAATCCTCCTACCTTAGGCTCCTGAGTGCTGAGATTATGGGCAACTTACAGGTATGCACCATCCTGTCCAATTCTGAGGCCTCTATTATGTACAAAGGCAGTACCCTGTTGTATCTCTCGGAATACCCCTGGGCTCCATCTGAACTCTATTTCTCTGTGGCATGGGATGGGGGAATGCACCATCACTGGAGACCAAGGACAGGCTGGGCACTGAGGACAAATATCCACAGTGACCACTTCCAGAAAAGAGCAAATTTCTCTGTATGTAAGAAAGACCCCAAATGCTGCAGTGCCGACTTCACATATAAGCAACCCAGGCAATGGATGGAGAAAATACAGTGGGACATCACAGCGGGACAGGGACAGGTCAGGTCACAGTCCTGACCTCCCACTTCTTGTGCTCCATCTGATGAAGGGTGTTTGTCTCCTGCCCTGCTGTCCACAGGGACCACTGTTGCTCTACAAGTTGAAAGCCAGCTGTGTGCTCTTTGCCCTTCTCCTTTCTCTCCCTCCTGCTGCTGTGGACTCTAATACAGCTTTTCTGATCCACATCTCAAAGGCAATCACTGTTGCTATGCAGAAAATGGAGTCATCATGCAGTTTTCAATGCAAAATTCCAGACCTGGGGATCCCTCCTTGGCAGCCTTGGCACTGGTCCAGGAAAAGGCCACCTCTTTTCAAGTGTCCAAGAGATCACACAGCCCACCAATGGACAGGGAGACCCTTCATCACTTAATAGCCATTTTATTTTACTTTCTATTACATTTCATTTCATTTCATTTTGAGACAGGGTCTCGCTTTGTAGTTCAGTCTGGCCCTGAACTTACTATGTAGCCCAGGCAAGCCGCCACGAACTCAGCAATCCTCCTGTCTCTGCCTCCCGAGTGCTGGGATTACAGGTGTGAGCCACCACACCTGGCTCAGCTCCTGTTTTTTGTAAGTTTTTTTTTTTTTTTTGAGACAGGGTCTTGCTTTGTAGTTCAGGCTGGCCCTCAGCTCACTATGTAGCCTAGGCAAGCCTTGAACTCAGCAATCCTCCTGCTTCTGCCTCCCAAGTGCTGGGATTACAGTTGTGAGCCACCATGCCAGCCACTATGGTGTGTGGTACTGATTGCTGGTGGGTTTGAGTCACCATGCCCGGTATTGTTGTTTGTGGTTTCCAGGGGTGGAACCAGGGAGCTTGTGCTTGCTAGGCAGGCACCAGAACCACTGAGCTAAATCTCCAGTCCAATATCCATCATTTTAAACCAATCAATGTAAAGCTTCACCCTGGATCCAGGCTGCAAAGAGCTGGGTACTTTGAAGATCCTGAGAGGACTAGTGAGAAGACACCCAGGCTCAGGTAACGGCAGATAACCAGGAGAGGCCAGGCACTGGGTGAAGGAAGGCATGCCAGGCAACCCAGAGACGGGGGCCCAAGGAGCCTCACTCATCCTTCAGTGACCTTTGTTTTTAACCTGCTCCAAAATAAAAGTAACACCTTAATGAGGTCTGCACCGCTTCCTCTGTTCTGGGGCACAAGGAGCAGGAAAGTCTTCTCACCCTGGAGAGCTGAAGGTTTCCCCAGAGTCCTGGCCTCTACCTGTCTCTGGGCCTGGACCTTGGGCAAGGAGGGTAGAGCCCTCATCCAACAAGGGGTGGGGAGGACACAGGTAGGTGGCCAAGGGGAAGGGAACCTCAGCAAAAGCACTCAGCAGGCAAGCAAAATGGAGATAAGGAAGTGATGGAGATGGAAATTTAAGACAACTCTGACCAGTACTCACAGTAGGTCAGGTGCTGCCATCGTAGAGACCAGATCAGGTCCTAGGGATGACTGGGCACAGACAGGAGCAGAGGGCCCAGTGCCCTGGGCTGGCTCTGGAGGCTGGGGGGTGGAGGGCCCAGGGTATTGAAGCAGAACAAGGGCAGAAGTCCAAAATATCCCGGTTGGGGCATGACCCTGATTGCTGTCACTTTGTGTCCTCTTCTCAGATGGAGATGCTGAGCCCTGGGCCAGTCACTTGCTGCAGGTCAGTTACTGCCACTCTGCCATGGCACTAGGGACAGCCAGGACATGGATGTACTTGGCTAACATGAGGAATGAAGGCTCCAGGTTGAACTGGTGCCAGGCCAGGGGCTGGACAGGGGTAGGAAGCATCACATGCAAGTGAGATGAAGCCACATGTCACCCAGAGCCAGAGTCATCGTGTTAAAGCCAAGCCACAAGATGTGACTTAAGACATCTCAGAGGTACATTTCTCTCTATGGCCACTCCAGAAAGAAAATGCCAACCAGGTCTTATGAGCTCCATCGAAACTATTTCAGCTACTTACAAAAAAAGAGTAATTAAATATAGTACAGATGGATCCTTCAAAAGTGACAGCCACCATCCACGTGAGAAACAGGAAATCCATTAGCTTTGCCGTTAAAAACAGGGAGAAAGGGGCAAAGCGTTCCCTCCTGACTGGCTGTCACTCCAGTGCAGAGCTGCCCGCCCTCTGCCACCCCAGGGGCTTCTAATGACGGCCCTGGAGGGAGCCAGGAGCTTTTAAAAGTTTCCTTAATTTTTATAGGTTATATTTTAGGATGAAAAGTTATGAAATAGCATACCAACATCTTGCTTTGCATATTGCTAATAAGGAAAGGAGCTCTGTGCTAAGAATTTTCCTGGGCCAGATGGTACAGACCAGTTAGAGGTACAGCCCAGGCTCTTATGTCACTGAGGAGGCCACAGGCCTGCAGGGCTGGGGCACCACCTCTTTGTGTCTCTGGCTTCAGGTTGAGTGTCCAATCATCCTCCATCTGGTGCTAAGGCCTTTCCCAGGCTCCGGGAAACAAGCCTTCTCTACTCAGCTGGAAACATCCCAAGAGCCCAGGGATTCATGTCTGTCACTTTTTTCAAACCCTCTGACAGTTTGGACCTGTACTTTTTTTATGTACCTTGCTCTGCGAAGCCTTTTTTTTTTTTTTTTTTCAGTACCAGGTATCAAACTCAAAACCTTACATATGTCAGGCAGGCACAGCACCACCGAGATACGTCCCTGGCCCCTGCAAAGCTATTTTTAAGAGTTCAGCCTTCTGCCTTGCAGTGTCTCTGACGGAGATTCAACCTCAGTGTGGTGAGCAGAGCTGGTGTCATGAGGGTATCCACAGCCCAATCCATGGAAGTTGTCCAGCCCTGAATGGGCCCAGAGCACAAGGGCCTGGAGTTTCTGACTCCCAGCCCCAAGTGCATAGTCGGCACATGGCCTCCAGGCAGGCTCACCCACTCACTGCTGCCACGAGTTCCTGAGAGTGGTGTCATACACCAGCAACCACATGGGACATTGCTGAGGGGCCTCGCCCAGGCCTCTGGCTGCTCTTGCATCTCCGGAGACAGTACTGCTGAACTCTGTCCTCCGAGGCAGCCCTTGGGGTGCTGGGACATACTGACTCCAGTGGTGTCCCTGAGGGAAAGACAGAGGCCGGGCCTTCCCTCCCCTGCTTGTTCTTTTGCCTGTCCAGACCAGCTGCAGCGCCCTGGGCTGTTCTGAGCCAGGCTCAGCTCTGGAATCTCCAGATGCACACAAAGCCCACCAGCCCACCAGACCGCCGGCCTTCAGGTCACGTGTCACTCCAGGGAACAAGTTCTGTGAGCTCCACTGTTCTTGCTGCCAGGAAGCTCAGGAGAAACTCCACACAGTTGGGAGGGGAGCCAGCAGGGGGAAAACTGTGTCAGAGATCAGATGTAAATAGAAAAGCATTTTCTAGCAAGTAGGTGTCTCTGAAAGACCTATTTAAAGCTTTCATTTTTAAACAGAATTATGACAGACCACAAGGCCCCAATTACGAAGCGTTTAGCAAATTGTCAGTACTGTTTCTATTTCAAGGATGATCATGGCTCTGGAAGTGACCCTGTAACCCATGTGCCCTCAAGGTGACCCTCGTGGCAGGCCTAGGTCACAATGCTTGCTAAAGCTTGGTTTCTATTACAATCAGACTTCCGAGCCTCGGGTGTCTGCTTCTCAGACCTATGCAGGTGTCGCCTGCTAGTCTGGAAACAACATCCGCGGTAATGACCTTAGCTGGCTTCATTGCTTTTGGATAAATGCAAAAATGCTTCCTGTCAGGGGAAATGAGACTTAGTGACAAAGATTTTTTTTGGATTAATATATTCCAAATATTTACCATATATTAGTGTAGGGTGTAGGGCACAGCTCATTACTCTGACTTCTGCTTCCTGTGGATGGAGATTAGCCACAGCCTGCCCGGCCATAGACCGACCCACAGAGCCTGAGGGAAGTCTGCCACATCATCCCAGGCTCTGTCTCTGGATGCTCAGAATAGGAGACAATTTTAAATTTTAAACCTGGGTACAAATGGATGTAAATCTTGGTGGCTGTGTGAAGCCAGAGTCCCCACACTGGACAGTATATGTCTGGAACAATTGCTAGCCACTCTGGGGGCATACCTGCTCAGGGCACCAGTGTGATGGGTGGCTCATTCTGGACCTGTAGCTGGGCTGGCTTGCGCACATCTACACCCAGCCCACGTGCATAGGCAGTGCCACCTCCACCAAGGGACGATCTCCTGTCCCTGCCAGGATCCTGGAACGTGGGGGGGGGGGGTGTTCCAAGGAATCAATGACTCAATATAGTGTCTGTGAGTCATGCTGTAAGAGTGGGGCCCTTCCTTTTGAATGCAGACACTGCTCTTGATCTTTCTGGGCATCCTTAATGAATCTGATGGCTGGGTTCTCACATATGGGGACCAGTGTGACTTGCAAGGCAGGTATGATGCCACTGAGTTACATCCCTGGCACTTTTTCTCCTTTTTTTTTTTTCTTTTTTGAGACAGGCTCTCGCTTTGTAGTTCAGACTGGCTCTGAACTTGCTATGTAGCCAGGCAAGCCTTAAACTCACAGCAATCCTCCTGCCTCTGCCTTCCGAGTGTTGGGATTACAGGTGTGAATCACCACACCCAGCATTGTGGTATGTGGTTACTGGGGATTAAACTCAGGACCTTGTACTTGCCAGGCAGATGCTGGAATCACTGAGCTAAATCCCCTGCCCTAAAGAAAGGTTTTTCAATCCCTAGTACCGCGCCCCCCCAAAAAAATGTAGAAAGGTATTTTTATACTTTTTTTTTTTTGAGACAGGGTCTCGCTTTGTAGTTCAGGCTGGCTCTGAGCTCACTATGTAGCCCAGGCAAGCCTTGAACTCAGCAATCCTCCTGTCTCTGCCTCCGGAGTGCTGGGATGACAGGCGTGAGCCACCACGCCCAGCACTGTGGTATGTGGTATTGATTGCTGGTGAGCGTGAGTCTCCATGCCCAGCATTGTATGTGGTCACTGGGGATTGAACTCAGGACCTTGCGCTTGAGAGGCAGGCGCCGAAACCACTGAGCTAACGCACCGGAACCGAAGAAAGGTTTTTAAGATGAAGAGAACATAAGCCTAAAATACTTGCATTCACAATCAGTGAATATGGAACAGAAAAAAAACAAAACAGAAAATGCTAGCAAAAATTATCCAAATTTGGTATAGACATAAAGATTAAGAACCTTAGTGAATCATAAGCAGAATTTTTAAAAAGTAGCCATGATAATCAAACTATAAGAAAAAAACCTCCAAAAACAGTTAGAGGAAAATGACTCGTGGCCTCCGAGTGGCAGGTGACCCCATCAGCACTAGGAAAACAGGAGTGGAGGCTGCCTTCTTTCCCCAAGACACAGACTGTCTCTTGCTGAGCTCTGCAGTGTCACTGACAGCAGGAACAGATTGGCTGCTTGGGAAAAGGGCTGGCATGGGCTAACCTAGAAGGCAGCAGGCTCAGGAAACCATGTAAGTAGGAAGCAGTTTTCACAGGAGGCAAAGCCTTGGACATCACTCCACAGGACTTGTCAAGGGATTTGTCTGACCTGGGTGAGGACAGAACATGGGCACTCAGTGCAAACAAATCACTTTCTTCTGGATATAAATCAGTGGGTAAAGCAGTGACTTCAAGTTTAGGTCACACCAGACATATGGGACAGGCTTCCTGTCATCATAAAAAGGCTGCTGTTGAAGAACAAGAAAACAGGGATTTCCTCCTATGACCTACTGGGATCAGCCTCCAATTGGGACACTGACTTCATCTTTCACATAGCGTAAACTTCCAACTGTCACTCATAGTCACAGTGCCACTCTCTAGCCGCTGAGGCAAAACCCTGCATGGAGGCACAGGTTATGGCTGTCGATGCTGGCCCTCTGGGAAACCAGCTACGTGTCTGGCATAAACACAGAGCAAAGCTTCTCTCTGAAGGAACGTCAGGCACAGGCAGGTAAAATCCTATAAGTTCTTGTGGGGATTCAGCCTTGGAATGTAACTCAGGAAACAATTTTTAAAAATTCGTGTTTTTCGTCAAGCAAAATTTAAAGAGGTCTGCTGCCCAGAGACAGAGAACTGGATCCTGAGAATGGGAACACTGAAACTGCTTTGACAACCCTCAGGCTCGTGCAGAAGCAGGACTCACTTCACAGACCTGGGCTCTGATCAGAACATGCCCCGTTCTATCACCTGGGGACTAGTACCAACTGAGGCAAGTAACACCGACACCTTCCAGAGCACACGGCCACACTCCTAAGGGATCTGAGGCTTCTGCTCCAATCCTATGCTGGGTAACTAAGAGGAAGCTGCCACCCAACCTGCAGCTGGCAGAGTCAAAGGCAGTGCTGAGTGCCCCCTGGCTCATGCTGTAGCACCTGGTCTCCTTGCTTGTCCACTGGCACAGACATGCTGGTCATCTGCACTTCCTCTGACATTTCTCAGGTGTTACTTTTGTTGGGGATGATGACTATTATTGTGATTTTGGCACAATCAGAAGGGAGAAAAGAGAATTGCCCATTTCCTGAGATGAGCCAAATGGGTTCAATGGCACCAGCACTTCCAAATCCAGGTTCTGAAGCCAAAGGACTCAACAGGAGGATGAGATTCCATCGGTGAAGATTGTAGTTTACTTCTAAAACAACTTTTGTTGTCTTAGGCTGAGGAAATGACAAGATCTGTCACTGGAACAGATAGCACTTAGACTGAATTAAAACCTCAGGATATACAGGACCACACACCCCAGCAACATGGGACGGTTTGGCAGCTGTGTTCTGACTGGGTCCCACAAGATGGCTAGAACCAACCTGCTTGTCTTGGCTGCTGCTGATTTTCCAAAGCTCTGCAGTCTGCTAGAAGGTGTGTGGTGGTTCTTGGGTAAATTAACTGAGGCTTTTCTGAGAGCAGAAATTATGAAATCCAGGAATATAGTCCACACAGTGGGCAGAAGGAGCACGCATGAAAGGGTCAAGTGACTAGTTAGTTTAATAACCACCACTGCAGGATGGGCCATCACCTTCCCTGAGTCAGTGGGAGCAGAGCACTTGAGATAAGCTCAGGCAAGCTCAGGAAGATGGGTACTTTGTCCCTGTATCCACTCAGCCCCCACCACATAGAAAGGTCACATTGGGAGTTTCTTAGCCTGACGAGGACCCATCATCACAGGCAGCCACCCACATACCCCTAACTCTATCACAGTCACCTTCAACCCTGTCTGCTGGGTCCTGTAAGCAGGCCAACCTCCTCACACACCAACAGGTACCTGTGTCTTCCACTCACTCTTGCTTAGACCTCCATCTACCTGAATCCCTAATACCAGTGACTGCTGCAGCCCCAGATGCTCAGAGGCCCCTAGGTTTGGCCAAACTCCACACCTCCCCACCCATTCAGGGCACTGCCTGATGCCAAACCCATCAGTTCCCTAAGTTGTGATCTCCCTCTCTCAGCAAGGCCTCCATCTGCACTGGCACCATAGCTACTCACTGCTGTGGGTTCAGAAGTCACAGGCTGTCCTGGCTAATTTCCATTTTCCCTGCCTGAGACCAAGACGGATCCTCATACCTGACTGTTTGCACCAGAAACCCTTGAATGCCTGCATCCAGGGATGTCAATAACTGGCCATGCTACTCAAGAAGGCCACAGCCTTGGGTGCTCCTAGGGGCACCATGTTCCCTGGGCCACCTGTGCACCATCCTTCTGATGCTACTGCTAATGGAGGCCATTGGCTTAATAGTGTTCCCCTCCTGTGATTAAATCACTACACATGCTGATCAGCCACCTACACCTCTTTGGTGTTCACAGTGGTTTTTGGAGTCTGCTTGAAAATGTTCCCACTGAAATATTTACCTCCAACACTACATTGTCTCCTGTGCTTGCATCATCAGATTCAGTGCAGCTATGTCTGCTTTCCATGTGCCTATAAAGTGCTATTACTCTGCAAACATTGTATATTCAGGTTTTCCGTGCATATATTAAAAATGCAGGATTTGAAACTTCACTCTCAAAGCATCAGTTCTGTGACACTTTCACAGATTCTACTTGGCAGGCTGAGTGCACACAGTCCTTTGATTTCTCAGCCCGTGCCTCTGGTGTGACACTTGAGAATGGTGTCTCTAGCACAGCTAGACACAGAGCAGCCTCACTGAGGTGGGGTCTTCTCAAACCCACTGTCCATTTAAGCATGAGAAAACGATCACCCAGCCAGTCTGAGGGATCTACAGGACGCATGGCCAGGACCTGAAGTCATGAAAAGTAGAGTCTGAGAGACCCCAGATCAGGGGACATAGGACACATGAGGGCTGGTTCTGTGGAGCCCCTGGCGGGGTCCTGGGCTCAGTGGGAATTGAAGAACTCCAAAGAGAACACGCAATCTATTTGGAACAGGTTTCTCAGCAGCTCCTTGTCTCTAAGTAGCACGTCTGGCTGTCACACGAAGGAATAGCTGGGGAGGCAGCAACTGACAGCTCTGGTTGTGGATGGACCCGCTCAGCAAGTCAGGAGCAGAGGGGCCACAAATATGGGACATGTGATGTCCACTGGCCCTTAACTGTTGGGCTGCAGGAGGGATGGCTTCTGGGGCTCTACCCTGCATAGCCTGTATGTTGAGGGCCAAGATCAGCTTGCCATGACTAGGATGTCATGGTGGGAACACAGGCATAAGCTCTCAGCATAGAACAGCCCCAGATACTATGGGAGCAGGGACCACACTTGCCTGCTATGGGGCTGCTTGGGTGAGCAAACCTGAGTATGCTGGTCACTGTCAGGCCGGGGATAATCAAGCAACCGGGTGAGTATGAGTTACTAAAGATTAATCTGAGAGCAGAACACTGTAGAGAAAGCAGCATGGTTGGTTCTTTCCCAAGTCTCCTCTCTCATTCTCAGCCCAGGGTAAGAGGCAGCTCACACTTGACCATCCACCTCTGTCCAGCTGAGCTCTGCCGACTCACCTTCCTCACCACCATCTGCTTCTCCCCATGGGATGATGGGAATGAGACCCAGTGCAACAACAATTCACCAGCCAAGGACCCCACACCATCATAGGACCAAGGCAAAGCCCCCACCCTGGGGGGGAGTTGAGGGGAATGAATGCTGAGCACGACACTATAGCCAGCACTGTGTTGAACACAGCTAATGGGCTCAGGCCATGGGTGACCTTCCCACAGTCATGATTCCTACATACAGGCTGACCCCAGAGCCTTGATGTGAAGAACAGACAGATATCCATTTGTATGGATGCAGTCTCACATGGACACTGAGCCCCAGCTCTGGGCCACCCCTGCCCGTCTCACTACTTGGGAGGAACTATGAGAGCTCTATATGTCCCCTCCCTCTCTGGGGCAGCCACGCCCCTCCTTAGAGACATGCTGCTACCCTATAATCACCATGTTGGCTGAGGAGTGAACTACAGACAGGGTGGGAAGGGCTGCTCCTACTCTGGGCCTGTGTCTGGCTACTGTTTACTGTTTGTAGAACTGAAGAGGACGAGGACATGGTGTGTTCTCAGCCAAAGACTGTCACCGAGGCCAGTGACACCTGAGGTATACTTACACAGAGCCATCCCAAGCACCAGATGTACCGGCAACTGCACTGGTGATTCTGGACTTGGGAGTTTCAGGGGTACAGTGGAGAAAAAGCAAGCCAGGCCTGGCATGGCAGGGAACACCCGCTGGATGGACAGAGCCCTACTTCTTCCATTTTGTCTTCTGTTCTAAAGCATCAAAACATTTATACTGGCAAGCAGATGCTGTGCCATGACAAGCTGACAGACTGGCTGCTTCTCAAGTCAGTGAAGGTCAGATTTGGCGGTGCTGCTTATTCCTCTCATCCAGTTAAAGCCCTAGAGCCAGGAAGCTCTACCAGATTGTGGACACCAATCCTGCCAGCAGCCATGGTGCCACCTGATAAGGCCAAAAGCCTTTCTAGTCTCTCTTGAGAGCTCATTAGGATTTAGCACTCACATAGCAGATGCTGCGCTGGGTCATGCAGACACAAGGAGGGATTCATCTTGTGGTGGACAGCTGCCACCCACCTGGACAAGTGAAGATGGAGGTCCAGCTCATCAGTCATTTCTAGATGTCTTTCTATACATATGTCCCTGACAAACATCCTCTTTAACATAGTGGCTTCTGTCACAAGAGGGAAGGAGGAAGCTGTGGGAAGAAGCCATTAATACCAAAACTTGCCCAGCCCCACCAGGTCACCTGCCCTGGGCAGGGGCTAATAGATTATGTGATGTGTCTTATTCTGTTTTTTTAAAAAAAGGAAGAACAGAATGTTGATAGAAAAAATTATTAGTCAAATGTGGCATACACCTATAATCTTAGCATTGAGTGAGGCTGAGAGGCAGGAGGATTATAAATTTATATCCAGTCAACTTAGTGAGACCCTTTCTCAAAAAGTAATAAAAGGGAGCCACAGATTTAGCTCAGTGGTTCCAGCACCTGCCCCGCAAGCACAAGGCCCTGAGTTCGATCCCTATAACCACATACAACAATGCTGGGCGTGGTGACTCATGCCCACCAGTAATCAATACCACATACCACAGTGCTAGGCATGGTGGCTCATGCCTGTAATCCCAGCACTCGGGAGGCAGAGGCAGGAGGATTGCTGAGTTGGAGGTTTGCCTGGGCTACATAGTGAGCTCAGGGCCAGCCTGGACTACAAAGCAAGACCCTGTCTCAAAAAAACAAAGCAAAACCAAAAAAAAAAAAAAAAAAAAAAAAAAA
>PVIC010030369.1:0-21978 GCA_004025085.1 Thryonomys swinderianus
TCTTTCTTTCTTTCTTTCTTTCTTTTTCTTTCTCTTTCTTTCTTTCCTTCCACAGAGTTTTACTGTGTAGTCCAGGCTGGTTTTGAACTCACCATATAGACCAGCATGGCCTAGTCAGTAATCCTACAGCCTCAGTTTACCCAGTGATTGAATTACAGATGTGTGCCACATGGCCCGATCTCAAATGGAATTTCTGATTTTAAATTTTTGAGAAATCTCCCTATTGATTTACATAGTTCTTGTATTAGTTTACATTCATACTAACAAAGCAGAAGGGTGATTTTCCTCCTATAGTCTCTCCAGCACTTGACACTGTTTGATTTTGTGATGATAAACATTTGGTTATTAGATTTAAGATAGCAACTTTTTCTGGAATAAAATAAAGTCTCAATTTTGTTTTAATTTGCTTTTTTTCACTTTTTTGGTACGTTATATATACAGCTCATAATCACACTCAACATTGGGGAATTTGTACCAGTATATGACATGAGTTAATTCTCATTTTTACCCATATCCCTACCCACCCTACAACCCCCACCCCCTAAATACATGTACTTTCTTTTTCTTTTAAAATCACATTTATTCATCCCCTCATTACTTTTCCCTACCATACTCCCTATTTCATAAAATCTATTAGACATTCTAGAACTCATTTACATCTACAGGTTCTTATACCAGAGAAAAGATATGGCATTTACATATCTGTGATGTGTTTATTTCACGTATTAGTGTGCCCTCAAGGTGTGTCTATTTGCAATAATAATTTGCCTTTTTCTGATGGCCACAAAATTTGAACACTTTTTATGTGTTTATTTCATTTAAACTTCTAAGAAGTGTTTATTTCAATTCTGATTTTTTTGATTTGGTCTTTTATTTTGGAAGAGCTGTTTTTTTTTTGTGCTTTATACATTCTTGAGATTAGTCTTCTGTCTCAGGAGTAGCTGGCAAATTTTTACCCATTCTATAAGTTGTCTTTTCCTTTATTGATTGTTTTGTTTGCTATACAGAAGCTTTTAAATCTGATACAATCCCACTTGTTGATTCCTAATGTTTTTTGTACTATTGGAGTTCTATTTATGTTCATACGTGTCCTATGTCTTGAAGAGTTTTACCTTCTCTCAAATCAAATGTTTCTGTTTTAATATTGAGGTCTTCGATTAATTTCCATTTTTCTTTGGTACATACTGACAGATATAGGTCTAGATTCTGCATGTGTATAATCAGCTTCTCTGTTTCTTAAAGAGGTTGTCTTTCCTCCATTGCAAGCTTTTGTCAAAGAACAGATGACCTAACGTGCCTGGGGCTTATTTCTGCATCTTTGAGTATATTCCATGGATCTTCATTTTTGTTTTTGTGCCAGTATCATGCTACTTTTAAAAATCACCATAGCTTTAAAGTATAATTGGAAATCTGAGATTGTGGTGCCTCCTGCTTTGCTGTTTTGGGTGTCTTCTGGTCTACATGAATTTTATGATTTTTTTTCTAATTCTCGAGAAATTGTATTGATGTTTGATTGGCATTACATTAAATCTATGTATCAGTTTTGGTAGTGTGGTTGTTGTGACAATATTTATTCTGCCTTGCATAGGATGTCTTTCCATTGTCTATTTTCCTCTTAGATATCCATTTTTTAGAGTACTGTGGTTTTTGTGATAGAGGGTTTCCTTGGATAGGTTAATTCTTGTTTAATTTTTCTTGAGGCTATGTGGAAAGGTATTATTTTCTTAATTTCTTTACCACCAAGTTCAATATTAGCATACAGGAATGCTACTATTTTTTCTGTGTTGGTTTTGCATCATTCTATATTGCTAAATTTGGTTATCAGCTTTAGTTGTCTTTGGTGGAAATTTTTGGTTCATCTATGTAAAGAATCATGTCATATGTGAGTAATGATAGATTGACTTCTTTTTTGTATGTGCAACCATTTATTTATTTCTCTTGCCTGAATGCTGCAACTATAGTTGAGTACTATATTGAACAGAAATGGTGCTAATGGGTATCCTTATCTTGTTTCTAATTTTACAGGAAGAGATTTTGGCATGACCCCATTTATTTTAACACTGGCAGCAAGTTTGTCTCAACTGGCTTTTATCAGATTTAGACAAGGTCTTTCTATATCTACTTTATCTACTATATCAACATTCATGAATGAATGTTGGATTTTGTCAAAAGCCTTCCATGTGTCTACTCAAATGATCATATGACTTTGGTCCTTGCTTTTCTTTATGTGATGTATTACATTTATTTATTTGTGCACGTTGTACCATCCTTACATCTCTGGGATTAACCTACTTGATCATTACATAGAATCTTTTCAATGATTTGTTACATCCTATTTGTCAGCATCTTATTGAAGATTTTTGTGACTATATCCATTAAAGAGATTGGACTACAGTTTCTTTTTTAAATAGGGTCCTTACCTGATTCTGGAATCGAAGTAATTCTAGCTTCTGGAAACAACCACACTATCAAAACTGGAAATGAGTTTGGAAATAATCTTTCCCTTTCAATCACTGAATAGTTTGAGGAGCACTGTTGTGAAATCTTCCCCAAAATTCTTGTGGAATTCACTAGTAAACATAACAGGTCCAGGTAGACTATTGTTGGTAGACTATTACTCCTTCAGTTTTATTGCTTGTTATTAAGCTGTTCAGAGTTTTTATAATTCCTTTTTTTTTTTTTTTGAGACAGGGTCTCACTTTGTAGTTCAGCCTGGCCCTGAGCTCACTATGTAGCCCAGGCAAGCCTTGAACTCAACAGTCCTCCTGCTGCTGCCTTCTGAGTGCTGAGATTACAGGCGTGAGCCACCACACCCAGCATTGTGGTCTGTGGAATTGATTGCTGATGGATGTGAGTCACCATGCCCAGTTTTGTTGTATCTGGTTGTTAGGGATCAAACCGGGGAATTTGCAGGCAGGGGACTGAACCACTGAGCTAAATTTCTGGCCCACAGAGTTTTTTATAATTCTTGCTTCTGTTTTGTCAATTCACATTTTTTGAGAAATCTGTCCATTTTTTTCTGGATTCCTCAGTTTGTTAAAGCTGAAGTTTTCACTGTAGTAACAGTCTTCTGAATTTCAGCAGTGTTCATTGTGATTTTGCCTTTTTCATATTATTTTAAATTGAGTTTATTGGTACATTTTAGATATACATTATGATCACATCCAATATTAAAATTTGTATCTGTACATGAAATATCTTAATTCCTATTTTTTCCCACTCTCCTGGGCTTCCTACAACACCTAACCTATTATATGCGTAAACTTTCCAGTTTTTGTTTTTACTATCAACTTTTTTCTTCCCCCTCTTTACTTTCCCCTATCCCACTTTCCCTTTGAACATTTTCTTCCTATCTCCTACTATCATACATTTTAGAACTCATTTACTCCTTTAGATTCTCATAGTACAGAAATGATATGGCATTTACACATCTGTGTCTTCTTTATTTTCCTTATGAGTATGTCCTCTAGGTACATCCATTTAAGTATAAATGACTCAAATTTATCATTCTTTGTGGCTGACTCATACTCCACTTTATATTAAACAAACAAAACAAAACACATCTTTATCCAGTCACCTTTTGATGGGCATTTGGGCTGTTTCCAAGATTTAGCTATTACAAAGTGAGATGCTATAAACATGGATACACATATGTCACTATGATATGATGTTTTTAATTCTTTCATGTATATACCTAGCAGGGAAGTAGCAGGGACCTCTAATCCTAGTTTTTTGAGTAGTCTCCATCTTGATCTCCACAGTGGTTGTACCAGTTTACATTCCTACCAACAGTGGAGAAGGGTTCCTTTCTCTCCACAGCCACCGTGTCAGCATTTGTTATTGGTTGATTTCTTGACAGCAGCCATTCTTCGTGGTGTGAGATGGAATCTCAGGGTTGTTTTCATGTGCATCTCTCAAATGACCAATGATGTTGAACATTTTTTCTTAGGTTTCTTAGCTCTTTTACTTCTTTCTCTGAAAAATGTCTGTTCATTTCAGATGCCCGTTTTTGAATTGGTTATTTAAATTTGAGGGGGCTGATTTTTAAAGTTCTGTATACATTCTACATACTAGTCCTTTGTCTGAAAAACAGCTGGTAAATTTTTCCCCATATTGTTGATTGTCTTTTCTCTCTGTTGGTGGTTTCTCTTGCCATACAAAAGCTTTTTAGTAAGATGAGATCCCAATGTTGATTCTTTCTCCAGCTCGTGTTGATGAATTTTGTTCACAGTCTTTCCCTGTGCTAATGCCTCCAAGAGTACGACTTAACCTATCTTCCAGCAGGTTTAGTGTTGCTATTCCAATATTGAGTTCTCTATCACACTTTCATTTTAGTTTAGTGAGTGGTGAAAGACATAGATCTAGCTTTAATCTTTGACAGATTGAAACTCAGTTTTTCCAGCACCATTTATTAAAGAGGTCATCTTTCCTCCATTGAGGGTATTTGGCTTCTTTGTCAAGGATGAGGTGGCTTAGTGTATCTGGAGATGTTTCTATGCCTTCTAATTTCTTCCATTGATCCTCAGGTCTGTTTCTTTGCCAGTACCATGTTTTTTTTTTATTTCAATGGCTTTGGACTATAGTTTCAAGTTGGGAATAGTGATTCTCCCTGCCATGTCCTTGTTGGCTAGACTTGCTTTTGCTATTATAGGTCTCTTCTGGTTCCAAAGCATCTTTTGGATTGTTTTCTCTAGATCTGTGAAATACACAGCTGGGATTTTAATAGAGATTGAATCCAATCTACACAGTAGTTGTGGGAGTATTTCCATTTTGACAATATTGTGTCTTCCTACTCAGGAACAATGAATAGCCTTTCCATTTTCTGATATCCTTTCAATTTTCTTTTTTCAGAGTGCTACAATTTTTAGGCAAGAGGTCTTTTACCTTCTTTGTTAAATTGATTCCTAGATACTTCATTTTTTTGGCTGCTATTGTGAAAGGAATCGTTTACTTTATTTCTGTCAGTGAGTCTATTATTTGTGTGCAGGAAGACTATTGATTTTTGGGTGTTGACCTTGTACCCAGTTACTGCGCTGAACCTGACAATTACGTCAAGCAGTTTTTTGCTGAGTTTTTTAGGATCTTCTATATAAAGTATCATGCCATCCGCAAATTGTGACTGCTTAACTTTTTCCTTTCCAACCTTTACTCATTTTATTTCTTTTTCTTATTTATTTGCTGTGGCTAATGTTTCTAGAACTGTATTGAACAAGAGTAGTGATAGTGGACATCCTTGTCTTGTTCCCAATTTTAGTGTGAAAGGTTTCAGTATGGTGTCAGCTGTTGGTTTTTTCATAAATAGCTTTTCAGGTTGAGATAAAGACCATCTACTCCAATTTTCTGTAGGATTTTAATCATGAATAGGTATTGGGTTGTTTTGAATGCTTTTTTTGCATCTATTGAGATGATCATGTGGTTTTTGTTGTTAACTCTGTTAATAAACTGTGTCACATTCAGTGATTACATATGTTGAACCATCCTTGCTCCCCTGGGATGAATCTAACTTTGTCAGGGTATAAGATCTTCATGATGATCCTCTGTATTCTGTTTTCCACTATCTTATTGAGAATTTTTTGCATATTCATTAGAGATTGAGCTGTAGTTCTCTTTCTTGGTTGGGTCTTTCTCTGCTTTGGGAATCAAGGAAATGTTTGCACTTTAACTCCACTAATATGAGTCTTCTCTTTCCTTCTTTTGTTAAAGATGGCTAAGGATTTGTCTATTTTGTTTATCCTTTTGAAGAACCAGTGCTTCAATATACTGATTCTTTGTATTACTTAATTATAATTTCATTAATTTATTTTCTCAACTTCAGAATTTCTTTCCTCATTTTACCATGACCATGAGATGCATCATTAGGTTATTTATTCAGGTTCGCTGTGTTTTCTAATGTGCATTTTAACAGCAATAAGTTTCCTACTTGGGAACACTTTCATTGTTTCCCATTGGTTTTGGTATGTTGTACTGACATTATCATTTGATTTTAGGAAGTGTTTAATTTCTTCCTTGACATCTTCTATGACTTGTGGATATTTTAGGAAAATGCTTTTTAATGTCCAAGCGTTTGCAAAATTTCTGTGGTTCCTTTTGTCGTAGATTTTGCATTTCAGTGCATTATGATATGATAATACACATGGGAAATTTTTGATTCTTTTGTATTTATTTAAGCAAAGTATTTCAGCCTTTATATGATCTATTTTGAAGAAAATTTTATATACTTTTGAGAAAAATGGTTGCTGAGTGGAACATTCTACACCTATCAACTAAATCCATTTGTTTGAAGATGTGGTTCAACTATGATATATTTTCTTTTGGTGGCTTTTTTTCTGTGTGTGAAAGTGGGGTATTTGGCTTCTCCAGTATGGTTGTGTTGATACTTATTTGATCTTTTATACGCAATAGTGTTTGTTTTATGAAACTATGTGTGCCAGTATTTAGTGCATATACTTAAAATTGTTATGTCTTCCTACTGAATCATTTCCTTAACTAATGTGCACAAACTTTTTTTTTTTTTTTTGATAGGGCCTTGCTTTGTAGTTTGGGCTGGCCCTGAGCTCACTATATAGTTCAGGCTAACCTCAAACTCATAGTGATCCTCCTGCCTCAGCCTCCCAAGTGCTGGGATTATAGGCATATGCTACCTTGCCTGGGTTGCACTGACCTTTTTTGGCTCTTATGATCACTTTCAGCTTGAAGTCTACTTTGAGAATAAAAATTGCTGACCTTCAATGTGTTGATGTATCAAAGTATCCACACATCCACCCCACTTTTTTTTTATTTATTTATTTATTTATTTATTTATTTATTTATTTATTTATTTATTTATTTATTTATTTTCTGTAGTCATAGTCTGATTGCCACCAGCCAAACTGGTTTTTCCCCTGTGGAGTGACCCACCTGCCTGTTTGAATGATTGTCTTGATCTGACAGCTGGCTGAAGGGTGTTCTTGGGCCTGGGCGACTCCGGGCCTCTGCCTCTATCCCAAAATCTGACACCACAATTAATGTGGAGGGAAGATATTGTGATGTTACCTCCCCAACACCCAGCTTTTCCTCAACTTCTTCTGGGGACCTCCCACTGCCTTTTCTTTCTCTGCTGCATTCATCTTGGTTCTTTTCTTCCACAGACCTTTTGCTTAATGCAGCAGCAGTATCCCTACACCCAGGCCCTGCTTTCTGTCCCGCCCCCACAGCCCTTATCCAACCCTGTCCCAAGAGCTCTGCGGTCTGATCCAGGGAACTTGACAAGATCGTGTAGAGGGGCTTCTTGCCTGCATGGTACAGTGAGCAGTGGCCAGGATTTCATGCTGTCTTTGATCTCTCCCATGTTCAGAAAAACAACAGAAGAGCACCAGGTCTGGTCTGGCTCTGTTGAATCTTCCTTTCTCCTGCATGTCCCCGGGAGTGCAATCTGTAGCTCCATACCAGTGAGTTCTGTACTGCCTACCACTCATGGTGTTCAGCTGCTCTGTTCTGAAGCCAGGGTATTTCCCTTGCAGATGCTGAAAGATGGGCAATGGGCAGGATGCATCTGGGACACAGAGCTCCTTGGTGCTTGGGTGGATGAGGGAAGTGAGGGATTGCCTATTGTGGTGCTGCTGTTTCTCGCTTTCCCCATGATAAGTTTCATCTTCTCGGTGGGAGGGAGAGAGTGTAGGGAGTCTATTCCAGGAATCTGGACTCTGCAGGAGTGGCTCTTTTCCCTGGGGTGTTAGAACCTCTCCCAAAGATAGCATGTTCTGTAGGTAAAGGGTGTGGAAACAGCTGTGGGTTCACAATGCCCCTACGTCTTTTTCTCAGCAACCTTCGTATGTGACTCTATCTAGTGGATTTGACCCTCATGTTGACATTCTGGGTCTGGGTATGCTTGCTTCACCATTTCACAATACCTGCATTGTCTGGTGGCTCTCCCCTGAGCTTCTCACTTACCCCCATCTCTAGCTGTGCTGGAATATCACTCCAGTTGTTTTATTTTAAACTGTAGCTTGAACTCTGCCTGTAGAAGTGAACATCATTATTATTTCTTCTTTATTATTCCTTTCAGCTTTTCTTTCACCCAAACCACACTGAGAATTTCCATTTCCTCCACTTTTTGCAATAACTTTCAATTCGCATTTGGGCTATAATAGTCAACTATTATATAAAGGTAAGGCACCCAACTGGTCTAATCAGACTTTTGTGAGTCTTAACTCCTACCATTTGGTTTGTTAGTCTCCGTGACCCTACCAAGAAGTGGAGAGGAAAAAGTAGAATGAGGAGAAGGAGGCAGAGGTGGAGGAGGAGGAGGAGAGGAGGAGAAAAGAAGAAGAGAAGAAGATGGAGAACGGAAAAGGGAAGGGTGAAAGGAAAGGGAGAGGGAAGGGGGCTTCCCTTTCTCTACCCAAACCTTACACTTTGTCTAAATTTCTGACTATATTTATTGGTCTTTTCTCATTTTCACTGTTCACCTTGAGTGAGCACACCTGATCTTTTGGAATGAATGTCAACATTTCTTCTACAATTTCTGCCTTCACTTTCTCCCTTTTTCTGAGTGCAAGGTATAGAGATATAACTAATAATTAAAGTGCTCTAGCAGGAACACTTGAAACACATCCCAAACCACCACCACCACCGTCTCCAGAGCCTTTCCTTTGGTCCATGGTTAGTGAGACTGTTGGTCTGTGCTGTCACTGCTCACATATCCATTCCATCTTTTTTTTTAAACTGAATTCTTTATTGGTACCTTTTATATACAGCTCACAATCACACTCAACATTGGCTAATTTGTACCAGTATACGACAGAAATTAATTCTCATTTTTACCCATATCTCTACCCACCCCCTACCCCTAACTCCTTATATACATACTATTTCTTTTTCTTTCCAAATCATATTTATTCTTTCCCCTCATTACGTTCCATTCCATCTGAAAATATCAGAGCTCTTCAACTCTTCTCTTTAATTCACACCAGTTTCCATCCATTTGGGGTATTTTTTTTCTCTCTGAGTTGTCAGAAAATATTTGAGAAATGAAATTGAAATTATCTACAAAATACCTGACCTCTTTGAAAGTGTCAAGATCTTGAAAAACAAGACAGAAATTTTCACAGGTTGTGAGAGAGTGAGGGCATATAATGTAATGTGGTTCCCTATACTAGAACTTAGGGGAAGAAAAGACATTAGTGAAAAATTGATGAAATCACTAGTTTAGTAAATAGTAATATGGCAATGCTAACTTGTGCTTTTGACAGTTTTTCAGTGAATAAGCATGTTAAGAGGTTAAGGTTAAGGAAAGCTGGAGGCTTTTCATATCTTAGCAAAATTTCTATAATTCACTATTACCTCAAAATAAAAATGAAACTAACACAAACAAAAACAAAATCCAAGACAAAGTATCATGGTTCCCACTTCCTGTCCAGTGCTTCAATAGGCCTGTGTTGAACCAGAAGGGCTGCGTAATTATTAAGTTCTACAGGTGATTCTTTTTTTTTGAGACAGGGTCTTACTATGTGGTTCAGTATGGCTTTGAACTTATGGCAATTCTCCTGCCTCTGACTCCTGAGTTTTAGGATTAAAGGTGTATACCACCATGCCTGATTTTATACATTACAGTGTTATAGACCATTGTGTATAAGATAAGTTAAACATGCCTATGACATTTCCTTTATATAAACTTTTAAGAATTTTATAGGAGAGATTATAGACTGGTAGAATTTTTAAAAAAAATTCTATTAAGAATAACTACTTAAAAATAAGTGGTTTACTATTGGTGGGACTGTGGACTGGTACAACCACTGTGGAGGTCAGTGTATAGATTTTTCAAAAACCTAGGTTTAGAGATCACCCGTGACTCTGCTATTCTCCTGCTAGGTATATACATGAAAGAATTAAAAGATTCATATCACAGTGACATATGTACA
Source organism: Thryonomys swinderianus (assembly GCA_004025085.1). Taxonomy (NCBI): domain Eukaryota; kingdom Metazoa; phylum Chordata; class Mammalia; order Rodentia; family Thryonomyidae; genus Thryonomys; species Thryonomys swinderianus. The sequence continues at coordinate 9,900 of PVIC010030369.1, forward strand.
TCTATGTTTATAGGAGCTCAGTTTGTGATAGGTAAATCTTGGAAACAGCTCAAATGCTCATCAACAAGTGACTGGAAAAATAAGATGTAGTTTTTTTAATAAAATGGAGTATTACTCTACCATAAAAATGATAAATGTGTGTCACTTACATTCAAATGGACATAAGTTGAGGACATACTCATAAGTGAAATAAATAGGCCACAGATGTGTAAATACCATATCTTTTCTCTGGTATGAGAAATAGAAGGTGTAAATGAGTTCTAAAATGTATGATAGATATTGTGGAATGGGAAATATTCAAAGGGAAAAGGGGAGTAGGGGTAAACAAAGGAAAGAAAAAATTTGATGGTAAAAAAGGGAGCAAAGCTTAGCTATATAGGGGGCAGGGTTATAGGGTGGGCAGGGGAATGGGAAAAATGAGAATTATGTTATGTTATGCACTGGTATAAACTTTCAGTGTTGTTTGTGATCATTATATAGAAAGAACCTGTTTGACCTCTACTCAGCCCTTCATCAGAGTCCTGTACTCTGTTCTCAAAAGAGTTATTTCAGCAATCTACAAGTTCATCATTTCTAACACTCCTTCTTGTGTCTTTGGTCCAAGGCACTGGTTCTGTCCTTGCTGGCATTTCTTCTCCCTTCTTCTAAACAGTATTTTTCTTTTTAAAAATACCATGAACCCTCTGGTACACATCTCTCTTTGGCTTCTCACTGTTCTTCTTGAGTGTGTACTGTGATCTAAATAAATTCTTGTCTTTATCTTTTAAAAAATAAGTGATTTTGAATAAATTGGATATTAAATAGGTTTTCACACAAAGAATGGCATGAAGCTTGTGTATTTTATTTCTAAATATACAGTACTGTAACTTTGGTACTTGGCAATGAGTTCAAAAGCTTATTAACTTTTTATGGACCAGGAAATTATTTTCACGTCTTCATTTGCACTCCGTTGGCTTTGACACAAATCCAGAGGATTTTCACATGGTGTATGTGTATGTTCACTGTGAAATGAAAAACACTCTGAACTTATTGCAATAGACAATGAGATTGACAACAACGAAAACCAACAACACTTGCTAAGATGTAGCTTTCTGAAAAGTACTGATGACAAAGATGGAAATTAGAGTGGCATGTGTGCACATGTGCTTTCCTGTGGTTTTGCGTGCTTGGAATTGTTTACTGGGTTGGTGAATACCTAGACACTTGTGTTGGGGTGTCAGAGTCTCTTAGGATTCTCTGCAAATGAAGGGAAGCGTATGTGTTTATATATTTATGGAGTCACTCAAAGAGGGTAGTGAGTCAAAAGTATTAGGGGATACTCAACATGGGGATCTTTCCATCAATCTGACTTGACAGGACTAAGAAGCTCTTTGGAGTAGTGAAGAGACCAGGGACATATCCATTGCTGGTCCCAACTGAATGTGCTGCCAGGAAGAGCGACTCAGCTGGAGGTGGGTCACGGAGGCAGGCCTCCATAAAATGTGTGTCTTGTTGGCTTTCGTATCTCTGCTGTGCTTCTGGAAGCAATCAATAAAATATCTTTGCTTTACTGTCCTTTCTCCCTGCTTTCTGCTTTGGAATCAGCCCAGCATGGACTGACTCCTCTGAAATCATAAGCCAAATGAGTCTCTCTTACTTTAAGTGCAGGTCCAGCAACAAGAACAGTGATTAATGCAGATATGCGTGCGTTTTCAAACTCCTCCTAGGAAGCCATGTTTCTTTGTTAGAGTTTAACTCGAACAGAATCAGGGGCCGTGAGACCACAGACTGAGAAGTGGCATAATAACAAGGGAAAGGATACTGCTGCTCAGGTCTGGATGCTTGACACTCATTGCCCTCCAGCACTCAGGACACCTGCAGGGGAATTTCAGGGCCTCAGTCCCCAGAGGATGTCCTGAAGGAGAGTAATTTATAGTAACTGTACAAACCACCACCAGACAAGTCACTCAAAATCTTGGTTGAAATATGCAGACCAATTGATCTTGACCCCATTGGTCTGATTCCACCCAGAGATTAAGTTTCTTTTCTCTTTCCAACCCTGTGAATTTCTTAAAGCAAAGTCCCATTTGGCTTCCACATCTCTTCCTGTTCAGCTGAGAGGTCACTTAGGTGTGCAAAAGCAGTGTTTTCCTACTGCTTTTATGATTTTATGGTTTTCCCCTAGCGTTGTCCTGAGAGTCCTCACAGCAGTGAACCTTTTCCTTATGCTTTATAGACAAGCTCACTACCAAGGCTCCCGCGAGGCAGCCGCAGCACTGTTAGACAGAGAAACACAGCAGGAAGGCAATTTTCTTCAGTCAGTTAACTACATACTTCTATTTAGAACTGTGGGATATGTGATGCACCTTCCTCATGAAGGCTTTCCCAAAGAATGAGAATATTAAAGAGTTGTTTTAAAAAAAGTAATGGTGCCTGTGTGATTTTTAACTGCATTTTGGATAGTAATAGAGAAAATTCATTTGTTATCACATTATATTTATGTGTGTGTATGTATGTAAATTAGGGCAGATCCTTTGACCTTTCAGTCACTCTTATACAACAAGCTGTTCTGTATCCTCTGTTAGAAATAAATATGGAGGCTCAGTTCTTTGAATGTCTTGACCAAGGTATTGCCCAATACTCTAAGCTCCTTTGGAGGCCAAGTCTTCTCCATTGGAGGCTGCTTATAGTGAGCTGGGCGTCTGCCCTGTGGTTGCACGTCTTCACACTGATGGCTCCCTGGAGAAGGGAAGCTGGCACAGGAGACTCATACCACACAGGCCGGAGCATGTTGGACTTCAGGGTTTGCCCTGTCTCTGGTCAGCTGTTTTACTAATATATGGCTTTGATAGGAAGTGAGTTTTCCTTGTGCTTAGATGGCTTGGGTTTCAGTGGCTTTGACTTCTAGGCTTGGGTGATATCTCTGTGTAGAGGACTGTAATACTGATCATGCCCAATGAAAGCTGTGAGGAGTTAACCCCACACCTGGCTTGTTTTGAGAAGTGTTCCTGGCCAAAGCCTGTGTACTGAGGTTAGAGTAAATCACACAGAAATTCCATTCTCACAACGAAAACCTTCAGACTAGAAGGCCAATGTTTTCATTATAACCATATACTTTTGTTTATTCTGTTCCTAATTTGAGAATGCTTTGTCTTGTCCTTTATAAGCCTTATTTACATTAATTTCCATAGAAACTGTGCATAACTCTCCTTTACCCCAGTGGATTGCCAATAAAAGTCTGTGCCTGGGACTGGACAGTACCTTTTCGGTTGCACTGGCACCGGTTGTCTTGGCATCACACTTCCTCTCTCTAAGTTCTGTATCTGAGTGTATTTTTTTTCTCAGCCTCCATCACATACACTGCAGGATTCTCTAGCAGGACGGACTCTTCCCTGACTTGAGAGTTCTTTGGCTACTCCTGTCCTTGGGCACTTCTGCCTCTTCAACCCGTGAAAAGACAAGCTGTGTCTGTTGTCTTCTGGCAGACTCTAGGTCCTACTCCTCAATCAGCTTCTCATTTCAGATGAGTAATCGTACAGGCTACTGTTGCTTGAGATTCCTTGGGCAATAACTAGGAGTCCTTATTCTACCACCAAGCAACTTTCTTATTATATTTGGTTTCTGTTATAGGGTAAAAATTACCACAAATTTAGTGACTTATCACACATATATTTTCTCAGATTCCATGGTTCAGACTTACCAGATTCTTTTGTTTAAGGTCAAAAGCACTATAATCAAAGTGTCAGATGAAGTGCATTCCTTGCTGGGACTTGGAGACTTTGTCCTTGGTCACTTCTGGGCAGATGTGGGACTGAGATCCTTCGCTTCTTGCTGTCTGTTAGCTGAAGGCTGATGACTCCTGAAGGCCGCTTGTGGTCCCTTGCTATGCATACTTTCACAGGCCTTTTAATAATACAGCACGTTATTGCTTCAAAAACAGGAGACTATCCCCTCATTAAGATGGAGTGCAATGTAATGTGATACAGTGCGAGGCAATGATGGAAAGGACTGTCTCAACAACTTTCCATAACTGAGGGAGTAGCATCCTTCTCCTTTACCATACAGAGTGTAGCATAATCAAGGGAGTGACACCCAATTGCATTTGCCACATTCTGTTGGCTGTATGGAAGTCAGCTTTGCCTACATTCCACTGCATAGACAGATGTCTGGCTTAGTGGATGCTGCCTTTGGATTTGTCTACCGCACTGGCAGTGCTAAGTGTCATCCTCAGGTTTCATAGACTTTTAACCCATTTCGAGTGGGGCATGGTTTCTTTCCAACAGAGCCTCACTTTTCTGAGTGTTCTGCCAGAGCAGCTTGTTGGCTTCAGTTCTGGATTCTTGGGCAGGAATTCAGCTCATGTCCACTGTGCTCTCATTGCAAGTACCACATGCAAATCTCTCATGATCACTTAGAAACCCAAGGCCTTCCAACCTCAGGCAAAGAAATTGAAAACTGACATTGTATTCTTGTCCTCAGGGTACAAACAGGATTGGTTGCTACAACATCAATTCCTCCAAAGAATTCTCAAAATTTTCCTCTTTGGACTCTAACTTCTTTATACAAATTGGACCTTCACAATGGACTCATGCGTCAGAAGAGTCTTCAGCTTCCACATACAGGGACTATTTCCAGGCATGACTTTAGCTTAATCCTTCTTCTTGTGGAAATGGGCTACTCCATGATGCACAGTTCAGTTGGCTCTAACTTCTCATTAGAAGAGAACAGACTGTTGTGTAAAGTTCAAAGCAAAGATACCAGTGTGCATATAACAGAAGTGTGCAATAGTGTGCCTATAACAAAAATGTGTAGGTGACTACTTGGAGAAATCATCAGAGCAGAGTATGGAGGAGGGTGGGGTGGATCACACTATTTTTCTTTATAGCCCTTTCATCACTATTTAGTTTTTAAAGATATCTACCAGTATTCTCTGGATTCCAAAAGTATATGCTCAATCATAATTATTTTCCCTTTTTCATCTTTTTATTGGTACATATTTGCAGTACATAACATTTACATTTCTTGTGGTACATGGGTACATGTGTGAAAGACATCTTAATTGCTTTTTTACATTTCTTTCACCCACCCCTTCTTCTGTCTCTGGATCCCCTTCCCATCTGAGAAAGATCTATCTTCCTACTTCCTACTATCTATCTGATTTTGGCCTTTGTTTACGTATTGGGTTTCTCCAATAAGAGAAACCATGCAATATTTAAGTTTGTGAGTCTGATTTGTTTCACTTACAATTATGGTTTCCCATTTGGCTTCTGTCCTCTCCTATTTTATTACAGGAATGATGTAAGAGGTTTTATGATTCAAACTGGCAGTTTACTCATCTGCAACGCTAGAGCAGCAGCACCTTAAGAGGTGAGACTCTTGGTAAGATATTTGGGATCTGTAGAAAACAGGCTTTAATATATTAGTTGTGATGAGCCAATTTACCTTCATCAGACCTAAACACTGAATCAAATACTCTTTGTCTCAGTTGCTGTGGGTTAGACTTGGCAGGCTCTTCTGTTCAGGGTCTTGCAGCATTACATGAAGGTTTCAGGGGAGTAAGGGACAGGCAAGAAGGTGAAAAAGCATTTGCTGAACATAAGCTACATCTATGAGTAACATACAACATGGCCAGTGTTGAACTGTTGATTAAATGTTTGGGATTTCTGAAAATTAACCATAACTCTAAAATATATACTAATATTCCTCATTCCTCTAATCTTGTACATTAGTATTCTAGACATACTGGCACATAGGATAATACAAACCATGCAATATAGAGAATGAGCAAGGGGAGTCCCTGTAATTGACAGCTGAAGTGGTCACTCAGTGTCCAGAAAGAGGGGGTTTGTGCGCAGGGACTCTCCTTTGGTTTGACCTTTTCAATAATTGAAGGGCAGTCTAGAAAGTAACATCATCTGTCTCTGTCAATTTTTTTTTTTTTTAGACAGGGTCTCGCTTTGTAGTTCAGGCTGGCTCTGAGCTCACTATGTAGCCCAGGCAAGCCTCGAACTCAGCCATCCTCCTGCCTCTGCCTCCCAAGTGCTGGGATGACAGGCGTGAGCCACCACGCCCGGCATTGTGGTATGTGGTATTGATAGCTGGTGGGTGTGAGTCTCCATACCCAGCATTGTATGTGGTTACCGGGGATTAAACTCAGGACCCTGCGCTTGCAAGGCAGGCACTGGAACCACTGAGCTAATTCTCTGGCCCTCTCTGTCAAATTTAATTATTTGTCCATTGTGAGCTGACCTAAAGTATTTTGCAAATGTGTAGCTCTTGAGTTATATTTGATAAGTAATAGGAGATGCCAACTGGCTTGCTGTGGGTGAAGGTTTGCTCCTGTCTCACCACCTTGATATCAGAGGCTGATGAAATAAAACCTCAGAATTATGAATCACATAGAGACATCAGTTTCCAGGGCCAGGCCAGTTCATATCACCAACGTTAAAAAATTTTATTGTGCATATTTGAGGTTCACAAAATGTTGTTACAAGATATAAGTAGTAAAATGGTTATTATAGTGAGATAAGTTAACCTGTCCATCAACTCACATTGTTACTGTGTTAGCTTTCTGCCACTGTGAAAATATCTGAGAAAATCAACTTAAAGGAAAGATTTTTTTAAAAATTGAATTCTTTCGTGGTACATTTTATATACAGCTCACAATCACACTCAAATTTGGGGAATTTGTACCAGTATATGACACGAGTTAATTCTCATTTTTACCCATATCCCTACCCACCCTACAATCCCCCACCCTCTATATACATGTGCTTTCTTTTTCTTTTAAAATCATGTTTATTCTTTCCCCTCATTACTTTCCCCTACCATATTCCCTATTTCATAAAATCTATCAGACATTCTAGAACTCATTTACATCTATAGGTTCTCATACCAGAGAAAAGATATGGCATTTACTTATCTGTGACCTATTTATTTCACTTATTAGTATGTCCTCAAGTGTGTCCATCTGCGCATAAATGACTCAAACTTGTTATTCTTTATGGCACAGTAACATTCCATTTTATAAAGAAAAAACCCCACATCTTTATCCAGTCTCCAGTTGATGAGGGTCTGGGTTGTTTCCAAGATTGGGCTATCACAAACTGAGCTGCTATGAACATGGGTGCACATATACCTTTATGATATGATTCTTTTAATTCTTTCAAGTATATTCTTAGCAGGGGAATAGTAGGGTCAAATGGGACCTCTAATCCTAGTTTCCTGAGGGATTTCCACACTGATCTCTATAATGGTTGCACAATTCTACAGCCCCACCAACAGTGGAGAAGTCTTCCTTTCTCCCTGCAGTCTCGCCAGCATTTATTGCTGGTTGATTTTACCATAGCAGCCATTCTTTGTGGAGTTAGATAAAATCTCGGTGTTGTTTTCATCTGCATCTCCAAATGACCAGTGATGTTGCGCATTTCTTCATATGCTTCTTGGCTGCTTTTACTTCTGCCTGTGAGAAGTGTCTGTTCATTTTAGATGCCCACTTTTAATTGGCTCTTTAAGTTGGGGGAGCTGATTTTTTAAAAGTTCTTTATCTATTCTAGATAGTAGCCCTTTGAGAAATAGCCAGTAAAGATTTTTTTTCCCATGTTCTTGGTTGTCTTTTAGCTGTGCCAGTGGTTTCTTTTGCTGTGCAGAAGTTTTTCAGTAGGATGAGATCCCCTTTGTCGAGCCTTTCTGCTAGTTCTCATGCTATAGAGATTTTGTTCATAAAGTCTCTCCCTAAGCCAGTGTCTCCAAGAGTTCTATCTAACCTGTTTAGAAGCAGGTTTAGTGTTTCTGTTTTAGTGTTTAAGTATCTCATCCATTGTGATTTTAGTTTAGTACACAGTGGGAAAGATTTTTTTTTTTTTTTGGCTTCACAGTTTCAGAGTGTTCAGTCCATGGTCTGCTGGATCAGCTGGTTTAGATCTGTGCTGAGGCTGAGAGCAATGGCAGAGCAGAGCTGTCACCTCACAGTGGCTGGGAGAGAAAGAGTGCAAGCAAGAGGCCAGAGATGAAACACTCAAGGAGGTGCACCTTGCTCCTGGGTCCCAATTCCCAAAATCTCAACCACCCTCTGATAGCCCATCAAATTAATCCATCAATGAGGTCAGACCCCTTATGATGCAATCACACCTTGAAAGCCCCATCTGGAAACACTGCTGCCCTGGGGACCCAGCCACTGACACACATACCTCGGGAAACATTTTAGATACAGATCCTAACAGGTACTGTTGGTGACAAGCGCAGCTCAGATCTACCTAGTTCAGCTTCCTTTGAAGCGACACAATTTTTAAGTCTTGTAATCGTGTCATGCATTAGATCTCCAACTTGCTGATCCTACAGTCTGCTTCTGTGCACACCTGCTCTAGCCCAAGAAGTCTCAGATCTCTGTCTTTATGCTCTCCACCAACTTTTGCATAGAGGTTTGGGGGCAGGATCTGGTGAAAGTGGACCTCAGATGACTGGATGCCTCTGACCTTCTGTAGCTGTACAAGGCACAGACCTTGTTGGATTCCTTTTCAGAGAATAGCAGTCTCCTGAAACCATTTTATCAGCTCATCTGTACACTTCACCTGTCTTTAATTTCACCAGTAAGTGTCTGTCCCTAACCTTCTTCGTGCTAACTTCCCAGCTTCTGCTGCAGATGAAATGAAGAGCAACTGAAGTCATCTGCCAGGCTCCAGAGAGTGGGCTTCTGAACTAAGTACTAACTAGCTGACCTACCACTCTGTAGTGTGGGAAATTCTGCTTAGGACAACATCAATAATACATTTCTACTTAAACAAATGCAACTGTGCTGAAATGTTTTAAGGCAAAACACAGATGTCATAACAATGCCCATCTGTTAGATTACATGCTGCCACATTTTCTATTACATATCAGTTTCCTTGGAGCAGGAGAGCACATATTTGAAAACAAAGCACTTGAGGGAGTGATATTACATAAATCTCTTGTTCCAGAGCTTGTTTTAGCTGTGGACCGAGGGGGAACATAAATTTTGTTGTTGCACTTCATTCTTTTTCCATTTCTGAAACAAACTTGGCAAGAACACTGCAGGCTCCTGGTCATCACTAAACTGCTTCAAGCCTTTGGAGGTCGTTCATGCTTTCTCAGTGGCATTTGCAGAGAATTTATATCTCACATGTGGCATTGTGTCATGGTGCCATCTTCCAAACAGAGCCATCTTATTTATTTTGTGACTGCATTTGCAAGTGGACCCCAGAGACTCCCCCACACTGTGTGTCTGGCTTTGTTTTTCTTCTCGTCCTCCCCTCTTTTTCTCTTTCTCTGTGGTTTGCCTTGTTCCTTTCCTTTCCTTTCCTTTCCTTTCCTTTCCTTTCCTTTCCTTTCCTTTCCTTTCCTTTCCTTTCCTTTCCTTTCCTTTCCTTTCCTTTCCTTTCCTTTCCTTTCCTTTCCTTTCCTTTCTTCTTTTTTCTTTTCTTTTTTTTTCTTTTTTGTGACTGGCATGCTTTATAGTTCAGACTGGCCCTGGGCTCACTATATAGCCCAGGCAAGCCTAGAATTCAGCAATCCTCCTGCCTCTGCCTCCTGAGTGCTGGGATTACAGGTGTGATCCGCCACACTGGGCATTGTAGTATGTAGTACTGATTGCTGGTGGGCATGAGTCACCATGCTCAGTGCTATTGTGTGTGGTTACTGGAGATTGAACCAGGGGACCTTGTGCTTGCTAGGCAGGTGCCAGAACTACTGAGCTAAATTCTGGCCCCTTTTTTTCTTTCTAAAAATAAATTTATTTTATTGTGTCCCATCCTCCCCTGTCAGGCCTCCTCCTCTCCCTATGTACAAAAGCTTTGTTTCCATGCTTCTTAATTCTCCGAATAAGAAAATTCATTTCCACATTCTTTGTAACAAAACTAAGTTCCTTTTACAAAAGAAGCATGTTGAACTTTCATTGTTCTGTCATAAAAAGAACCTTCGAGGAGTAGCAGCCTCTGTGGTATCTGCAGTGTGTCCCAAATGTATAGCCAACAGCTTTGTACCTGAGGCGGTGCTGGTCCTACTGAATGAATGCTCCAGACCTTTTCTTTGGACTTTTATTTCTTTCCACCAAGTGTCACAGGATATTAGTTCTTACAGGCAGGCTCTGAAGCACCCAGGTTGCCTTTGGTTGTTTGTTTAACCTTTCATTCTTTCATTAAATATTTACTTCTCAAGAGGAAGAAGATAAACAAAAATGAAAGAGATGCATCCTCTAACTATGACAAGATACTTGATAATGGCTTTTTAAAAGTAAACTTGGAGATTTCAGTGGGGCTCCTTGACTTACAAAATCAAACATCTGGAGACTGACATGTTAATTCCACCTCAAGAAACAATGGGTTAAAACTATGTACCTAGGGGCTAGAATTAACCTTTATTTTCTTTTTCCCCTCCCTACTTCCTTTCCTTTCTTTTTTAAACATATGATTTCAGAACTAGATTGACAAGTGAAGCAAGCAGGGATTTCCCTGGTGGCAATAACTCAAAATGAATTCTATCAAGAGTAGCTAAAATAAATTTATTCAAAATTCCATAAGACAAAACAGTTTTATTAGATGCAGTCATCCTGTACATAGGACCGCTAACTTATTCATCCTACGTATCTGCTACAATTAAATAGGAACAAGGAGACCTTGGACCTGGACAATGTAGCTCAGTGCATGAACAGGGAGGAAGAAGATGATGGTCTCTGCCTTGTACCTTTAGACTAAATGGAAAAAAACCAGCTCTTTAGCTCACAGAGAAAATACACTGAGTACTGAAAAACGACCTCCTATGGTTCTCATCACATAACAGGTGCTTAGCACATAAACACTTGTTTGCTGCAGTGATTTTGCCTTGATTGCTCCTGATGAATTTGAACATTATCCCATGAAACTTGTGGACCTTCTGCACAACCTACCTCAGCGTTCTGAGCTGAGTATCAACACAGGTAAGTCTCCTAATCTCCAGTGAAACAAAGATTGGCATAAATCTTCACTGTGTTGAGTTTGTAAGTAAATATTGAGTGTCTAGTATCTAGCTCACATGCACAAGTTAGACTTCAGCTTGTTCCCTAGAGATGAACCAAAAGGTTTAGTGAATGTAGATTATTTTTTCTCTTTTGTTTCTACAGTCCTGGTGTAAATTAAAAATAAATGTTTAGTTAAGGTAAATTCCACTTTGACCTTTCTTAAGGCAAAGGCACTTTTTTTTTTTTTGGAGACAAGGTCTTGCTCTGTAGTTCAGGCTGGCCCTGAGCTCACTATGTAGCCCAAGCAAGCCTGGAACTCAGCAATCCTCCTGCCTCTTCCTCCTGAGTGCTAGGATTACAGGTGTGAGCCACCACACCTGCCTAGCATTGTGGTATGTGGAACCGGTTGCTGGTGGGCATGAGTCACCATGCCCGGTATTTTTGTACGTAGTTACAGGGATTAAACTCAGGATCTTGCACTTCCTAGCAGGCACCAGAACCACTGAGCTAAATCTCCAGCCCCACAGACACTTTTTAACATTTTTGTTGCCCTGGTTGTAGATTCAATGTCTTGATGTAGGTAGAGCAGAGCTCTAAAGGGAAATTCCTTTTTGGTTCACTACTCGGTTTAGTTCATGCCTCTTGGGATTTGTTCAGTGTTTGGCAAATCGAAAACTGTGGCATAATAACTGCATGGAGAATGGATTGCATTTTTTCTCTTTAGCATAACAAATTGAGATGCTTTCAACTAATGAGTTAATTTAGCTCAGCATTTAGCACTGTAGTGGATCATATCAACTTATAAAGATAACTCAGGCTATTCATGGGGATAGACAGATGGATGTGTTTATAAAATGTGAGACTATGTCAAAAAAAAAAAAAGAAAAGTGAGACCATGTCTAAAAAAAAAGAAAAACTGTGCCCACTATCTTTTCCAGCAGTTACCTAGCTTCACAGCTTTCAAGTTGTGAATAGGTCAAGTGACTTATCAAAAACCAGTAGGAGTATGAGTTCTGTTGTTAAATCTTATCTCTTATTACAAAACTGAGCAACTATCTTTTACTCTACAAGAATCAATTCTGAGTTTTTTTTTTTTTTAATTGAATTCTTTATTGGTACAATTTATATACATCTCAAAATCACATATAA
>PVIC010030370.1:0-21960 GCA_004025085.1 Thryonomys swinderianus
CCCCCTCCTCCCCCCTTTATACATGCTCTTTTATTTTCTTTCTGTATCATATTTATTCCTTCCCCTCATCACATTCCCACACCAAGTTTCCTATAGAAATATTCCACTCTATAAAAGCTGTCCTACTTTCTAGAACTCATTTGCATCTACAGGTGTTCATGCCAAAGAGAAGATCCGGAAATTGACTATCTGTGATCTATTGATTTCACTTATTAGTATATCCTCCAGATGTCTCCATTTGCACCTAAATGGATCGAAACTTTTTGTACTGTCTTAAATAAATGTACATTCATGTTCTCCAAATTTAACATGGATAAGTGAGAAGATGCTTTGGGGTAGGGAACCAAGTTGAGAGCATGACATACATGTATTGGTTGCAATCCTTCATATTTCAGGTTTCATCTTCAATCAATGCTCCCCTTCTAGAAATCTGCCCTGAGGCCACATATTCCAGTCACAGCTAGAAAATGTGACTATTCCAGTAGATCTGGCACAGCTACAAAGTGCATCATTATAGCCTGTCTACTTTCTATACCCACTTCCCAGTAGAATACAGCTCCTGTGAAGGTAATACTGCACAGACTCCCTTATTCATTCAACAAACACATTATAGGCTAACCACTAGCCTGTGTGCTGGGTTGAAGGAATATCATAGTGGTCAAGGAGAATATGATGTCTGCTCTCAGACTGCTTGCACTCTAGATTTACATGTCTGAAGCCTAGGACTCCCAGTCAGAGTCTACAACATATCTGTTGAATGAATGAATCAAAGAGCAATAAAATAAGGCTGGGAGTAATATTGTTATTTATTGCTTGACAAATACATTTTCTAAAATTGGAGCACAGCCGCATTGAGAATAGCCCATACTGATTTTCAGAGTCCAGATAAATAATTCAATCTGTCTCTGCTCAGACGATTTATCAGTGGGAAAGAAGCTTTAAAAACATTTGCTTTGGGGAGAGGGGTAGCCCTTCAAATAGAGGTGCTGGCAGATAGAGGAGTCTGCTTGGTTTAGCACCATTATAGAGGGTAGAGCTCTGCAATTTGATGAGCTCTGCAAGACTGAGCGGAAGAAGAACCACTTGTACTTGTAAACAGTGTCAGTGGAAAATCTTGGCCTGATGGGACACTGCGTATGGACTGCCCGCTGTTCCTGCTGGTGGACGGATCCTGTGTTTGTTGGAATAGCCATCTTCTCATTCCCATGCCAGGCACTGCCTATTTCAGATCCTTGTCAGGGTGTCCCTGTTCTGGCCAGTTATATGGAAGTGGCAGCCTTCTCAGGGTTCGGGGAATTAATTTCTTTTCTCAATAAATGGAAAAGGCAATGGCAAGGGCAGAAATCTTGTCTCTTTCCAACTGGAATGTGGGTGAGATTCTGCAGCCCATTTGAGGCCATGAAGCAAAGCTGAGACACATGGTCCTTGATGTTATTTCCTGTGAGATTCACATTTCCCAGCCTCAGCACCATGACGTTGGGGGTGGGATGACCCTTTGTTATGGAAAGCTGTCCTGCTCACTGTGGAATGTTTAGTGGCAACCCTGACTTGGGCCCATTAGGTACCAGTAGAATTAAGCAACAATTAACACTGTGTCTCTCAATTTGTAACAACCACAAAAGATGTATCTGGTCATTGTTAAATGGCCTATTTATTTAGGTAGAGGTGAAAAGGATCACCCTCAAATGAGAATCTTTATATTAGGCTAAAGTCATAAAACTCCTATCTCTGATTCTATGCAATGGAGGAACATGAAATCCTCATTTGTTTAAAGCCCTGGAATCAGGTTTTCTGCTCTTGCAGATAAAAGCATTCCTCATGGTATGTTTAACACACACATGGCCATCACATGTGTGATACGGAACTATCACCATGATGGGACTGGATGATAGTGCTTTCCACACCACTGCCTCAAGTTCTTCCCTCTTTTCAGGGGCTCCTCCTAAGGCAACCCCAGATTCACTCTGTACCCCTTTGGCTCTGTGTTTTTGTCTTCTATTCTAATCCATGAAAAAATCTTCAGGCAGTTGCTTATATTCAATACATTCATCTGAAAGATGTTCTATGTACAGTAAGAATATAAAATCTGGAGTTAAGTTTCTCAAGCTCAAATTCTGAACCTCAGAAGCTGAGGAAGTGATTTGGGCAAAGTGACCAACCTTCTGTGACCCTATAAAGTCAGATAATAGTAGTATCTTCCTCAAGTCCATTAATTGGATTAAGGGCCTTGACCCAAGTATGCCTACCTTTGTAAACATGAGATGATACAAGGATAGGGAATCATATGGTTGGGCTCTTCATTGGTATTTATCAAGAAAGACAAGTTGGGTGGGAGACTGAGAAGCAATTGACTTTAAGATAGTCAGGGCCACTCCTGTGCTTTCATGGGAGAAAGTTGCATTTCTAGCAAGAAAGGTATTGAAGGCAGTGGGATTGACACTTTAAAATTTGTGCTGCAAACAGTGAACCACAGATTTATGTTTGGGTTCTTGCTCTTTACAAACTACACTGGCTCTGTCACAGAGGCACAATACAGAAATATTGGTAAATGCCTCTGAAGGTTGTCAACTGCATCCTTCAGGCCCCGGCGAGAGGGTCCCTCTGTGGCATATGGCCATTTGTTACATGTACAGAGGCATTCTCAGAGCCTCAACACCCAGAAACATCCCCACATTTATTTCTGCGTTGTGTTGTGCAGATCTTCCTTCCATGTAACTCACATTTCTCAGGGTGCCCTAGAAGACCAGTTCTCTTGAACTGCCCGCTGGGAAAACAAATCACAGCTCAAGAGATTGGGATGAGTCAAAATCACACTAAGGATGTTAATAGATGTGGATCTTCAGGAGACAATTTGTTGTGCTTGTGAGCTTTATATTCTACTTTCAACCTGGTGTCTTCATCTTCATTACCAGAAACCAGTATATACTCTTTCAAAATACGATACAGCACACGATGGGTGATTCCAGCAGGGATAATACAAACCATTGGTCATGTCTGAAAGAAGCACAGTCTCTTAAGGGAAGTGGAGTGCTTTTTCTCATCTTTCTCTTTCCATGGCTGCAGGAATCCAAGTGGAATCTCTCATAGCTGAAGTTTGTAATAATTATAACTTGGGCCCTGTCCTCATTTTGCTACAGTGTGAGCGTTAAAAATGGGATTTCTTAATTTGAATTATTGATCAGGATGTTCATTCCAGTGGCCATTCTCCTCTTCAAACAGGCAGTAAATCTCAGCCTGACAAGGATTCACACTTTGAAAAATATCAACAAACTCGAGAGCTTCACAGAGAGCCATGGGTTTTCTCTCTCATGCTGAGAGCTGTTTCCTAAGATAGTCTTCACAGAGTGTAAATAGAAATGGGCATTTTAAGACATCAGAAGAGGCTGTCTTCAGCAGTAAATATCTTTGCTGGGGAGGTCTCCCAGGATAATTCTTCACAACTTTAATGTACACATAACTCACCTGTTAACTTATGAAAATGCAGATTCACATGCAGGAGGTTGGGGTGGGGAAAGACTCTGTGCTCCTGGAAACTCTTATGTGAGAGTGGCACTGTTGACCATAGTATAGCTTTTTCATAAGGTTCTTCCCTGGACCACGATCCACGGCAGGCCTGACTGCCAAGGGTGTCACTCCAACCTAAATCCTACACACTCTCTGCTGCCTGAGACAGGTCAAGACAGCTGCACACTATCCAAGAATGTTCTGAAGAAGCATGATCCTGTGAGATGGTGGTGGCACTTGTACACACTAAAAAATAAACACTATGAATTGAAACTTCAAAGGTGACCTACTTTCTAGTCACTTTATTGTTAGTGGGACACAACCCCCACAGATGAAAGGACTCATTTTGCCTCATTTTTTAGTCCATAGTTGGCCAGCTCCAAGGAGAAAGACCTATTGGAAGTAACTAGCAGAGGAAAGCTGCTAGTGTCATGGAGGCCAGGAAGCAGAGGGTGAGGATAGGAAGTAGGACAGGAGATACATTGTGTCAGACAACACCTCCAGTGAACCACCTCTTCTGGACAGGCTCCATCTCCCAACAGGCTCCACCTCCCAACATCATATTTAGCTGGGGTACTCCCATGATTCAGTCACCTTTCAAAAGCCTCACTGAGACCACATGAAGCTTTGGGGTAACCTTCAGATATGAAACAGAACGCCAAAAAGAACCAATGAATAAATGATGCAACAGTAGCAGATGAGAAATGCTTTGGTCAATCTCAGGAAAGCTGAGAAATGGAAACAAAAATCAACAGGTTTTTAGGGAACACTAAAAGAATTGAAGACAAACATGAAGAACATGAAGGCATATTTGAATAAAGTGTGAAGTTACATCATAATAAAATGAAAGAGTTAAAAGCATTCAGGATAAAATGACAATGGAATGAAGTGAGAAAAGAGACTGTGACAAATGATGTATGTTATACTTATATATAACTGACATACATGAGGAAAATTTAAAAGATAAAGAAAAACCATTCAATGAAAACCCATGAATGTTTTCCTAAAATAAAGCAATACGTTAATTTTATAATTTTATAGAGTTAAGGGAGGGTTAGAGGGAAGCAGCTCTTGAAGATGAAAGTGACTAAAAATAACATAATCTTTATGTGTAAAATAAGAATCCAACAGCATGAACACAAGTGAGATATTTGCAAAGGTATAAATTTAGAAACAACATTAATGTGCCCCAGGAAAACTGATAGGAATTGATCAATATTAAGACATATCATTCCATGGTTCTCAAGTTGCCAAGAAAAAGTGAGAATCTCATGACATCTCAGTTAAGTTATCAATAAAGATGAAAATTTCAGACTGGTTGCAGGCTTCATGTCAGTGATAATTCAATGCCAAAAGACATTGGGGCAATGTACCAAATACCCTCAGGGAAAGAAAATGTGACACCAAAATTTTACAACCAGTCACATTATCATTCAAATATAAAGACAGATATCTCCTATCATGCAAGAACTAAAAAAAAATAAGATTTGAAAGAATTTCTTTATTTGGACATTTAAACAGGAGCAGTCTGCCTCATACAATTTTTAACATGTCTATGACTGTGGCTATCACAGTGAGATGGAGCTTTTGATAAGGCAGGGTGGTTTAGTCAAGAAGAACAAGGAAGCAAAGCATTTAGACACAGCTGCTATTGTGGTTGGAGGTAGAGAACCTCATTTCAGCCCTGTGGGAGGTATTACTGCCTCCTTTCTTGGAGCTGGCATGGCTGAATGGGCCAATTAGCTGTCAATCACCAAGTCCTGCCTCTTGCTGCTGAGACTGACAGTTGGCCACATCTGGTCATGGAACTCAAGTGTATGCTCCAAATCTACCTTCTATGTTCTTCACTTCACTTGTCTTGATCAAAATTATAACATTCTACTCCACATTTGCAGGCTGGGCATTACCACACTCATGCAGAGTTAGCAATACTGTGCTAAGCACAGCAGACATGTCAATAAAAAAGAGAGATACTGTGTTATCTATGGCTTGGGAGAGAAGGAGTAAAGAGAAGAGGAAAAAGAGTAGGAGGAACAGATGGGAGGAGAGGAAAGTGAATGAAGCAGTTGCATATTTATTTAACTAACTAACTAATGAGTGAAGTGTTGGCACAAGAAAAATGAGGATTGGGTACCTGAAAGGGGACCATCTAGTTAAGAGGGTCAAGGAAACATCCGGAGAGGAAGTGGGGTTGATGTAAGGCTGGAGCAATGCATGAGCCAGATAACAGCTGGTTTTCTAAGAAGACTGTGATTTAGGGATGCAGTGGCACAAGTACAGATCCCAACTTATGGGGCAATCTATCAGCCATGAGCAGTAGCTTGAGTGTCATAAGAAAGAGTGAAGAGAAGACCTTGAAGGATACTAAAGAAAGTAATCATGCCACACTGCACATGGCTTTGGTATCTTGGTGAGGAGTTGACATCAGTGTCTTAGGAAGTTTTATTCTCCATAATAGGAAAAGAAGGTGAGTCTGTATTTCTCAAATAAGGTATTACAAGAGCCTCTTGCTGACAACCTTAGCTCTGTCCTCTTCCAACAACCCAATCTAGTGAACAATTCTTTAACAATTTCACAGCTATTCGGAATGGGCTCCATGTACTCAAGAGGATTGAATCTTCCAGTCAACTTTCCTCCATGACCCAGTCAGCATTTCTAACCTGCTTTGCTTTTCTCCCCACACGCACAGCCCACTCCTGCCAGACATATGTATTTACTAAGCACAGTCTTGGTTTCTTCATAATTGCCTTTGCTGAGTTGCCAGAAAGCTTTCCCTTTTCTTTGATTTTCAAAAACGTTGGTGTGTGTCAAGGCAATAGCAGACAGAAGAAAGAGCATGGGCTTGGGTGATGCACAGACACTGAGTCAACTGTCTTGCTTCTTGCTGGGTGTGCAAACTTTGGTGACACACTGAATCTCTTTGTGCCTCCATTTCTCCTGTGTTGAAAGCGGGGAAGGCTCTGTTTGATCACACACAAAGAAGGGTAACAGTGCTGACCTTTGCTGGGTGGTGGTGAAGATTTAAATAGTGAATAAATGCCTGCCAGCACTTAGCACAGTGCCTGGTCCACAGTAAACAGGACTTGTTGTGCTATTATTGGTAACTTTTCCCTTTGACATGTGTGGTAAAGAATCAAGTTAGGGCTGGGTTGCATATTCTTTTTAGAAAAAGAGCTGCGGGCCGGAGATTTAGCTCAGTGGTTCCGGCGCCTGCCTTGCAAGCGCAAAGTCCTGAGTTCAATCCCAGTAACCACATAGAATGCTGGGCGTGGTGACTCACACCCACCAGCAATCAATACCACATACCACAGTGCCGGGCGTGGTGGCTCACTCCTGTAATCCCAGCATTCGGGAGGCAGAGACAGGAGGATTGCTGAGTTCGCAGCGGCTTGCCTGGGCTCCATAGTGAGCTCAGGGCCAGCCTGAACTACAAAGCAAGACCCTGTCTCAAAAAAAAAAAAAAAAAAAAAAAAAAAAAAAAAAAAAAAAAAAAAAAAAAAAAAAAAAGAAAAGAAAAGAAAAAGAGCTGCTTGGCTTGCCATCTCCTCCCTCCTCTGCCTGACACTCCGATGACAGTTGAGGCTGACATTCACATCTGTCTGATAGGCCTTGAGATCTGTTTCTCCCCAGACATTTCTTCAGAGCTTCTTCCTCAAAGAAGGGAAACACTTATGCTTGTTGTTCTGTTCTGCATTCATCCTCCTGGGTGACCCATTCATTCCCTAGGCATGAATCATCGATGACTTCAAGCAACCGAGAATATTCTTCATGTGTGACACACAGCTGTGAAGGACACGTGTGTCAGGGACACACACAAGGCAGGCACAGATGGAAAACAGAGGCTTGCACATCACAGGGACTATGAGAAGAGCTCCTGATCATTTGCCAGAACCTTCCATGAGGCAGATGCTTTGTAGACTCCACAGCAGTAGATCCTCACTTCATTTGGGAAGGGAGGTATAAGTATCTATAATAGACCCCTTTAAATATATGATATAAAATCAGAGACGTGCCTATCTCTATAACCACTCAGATCTGATTAATCAGAGTGAATGCATATCATTAACAAATAGTACATTGCTAACTGTGCCAGCCAAATTCCAATCCTGCTTTTTACAAGCAATACTATAGAATTCATGACCTCCTACTTCTAAGATACAAATTTCAACCATAAGCATCATTTCTTAAGTTCACGCTCTCTGTCAGTTCTTGATGATGCCTTGGTGTTACAGCAGTGAAATCTACCACCTTGGCCCCTCAAGTTTACACTGTGGTTGAGGAGGCAGACATTAAGCCAATAATCACACTAATTCCTACATAATTAGAATTGCAGTAAGTGCCACACTGATCATGGAAGGGCTATAAATGCAAATAACAGAGAGGCCTGGCCTAATTCAGAAATAGGAGGTGAAGCAGAGAAGGTTAAGAATAATTTGCTACAACCCAAGAGGATGAGTAAGAAGCAGGCAGATGAAAGCTCAAGAAGAATATGCCTGAGAGGTTGTGGTCAGGGAGAACTTGCAGACTGGGAATAACTGAGAGGATGCTGGTGAGTATTTAGCATAGAAGAGAAGGAAGCTAGTATGAGAAATGAAGCTGGAGATGTAGGTGGGATAGATGTATATGTAGGTAGGCCATGGTGAAGAGAACAGAAGTTGCCAGTGGTAGAGTCCAATAACTAAAAGGTAAAGATCTGAGTTTACAGTCAACTTACCACTCTTGATTGCTTGGGTGATAGACTCCAAAACTAATCTACTAGAAATTGACCTGAGCTCAAGGACTCATGTTCATAATCCCAGATGATTCATCCATCCATCCATCCATCCATCCATCCATCCATCATCTATCCACAGACCTGCCCACCTATTCATTCATATATATACAACTATCCATCTGTTCTTCTTCCACTCATCCATCTATGGTCCATATACATTCATCTACCTATCCATGAATCCATCTGTCTATTCATTCATCCATCCATAAATCTATTCATCCAACAATCTATCCATTCACCCACCACTCCATCCATCCCTTCCTCTATCCATGCATTTACCAAGTTCCTAAAAATAGCATTATACTAAACCCTGAGGTTTATTGTTAATAGCATACCATCTTTCCTTCAAGATATTTACAGACAAATAAAAGAGACAATTAAAATGGAAAGGATAATACAAGAAACTCTAGGCTGTGATGGATAAGCACTGAATACTATCAGATTTTAAAACACAGCTAGAATACCTTCTAGAGGTGAACTGAGGCATGACCAAACTGTGGACTCAAACTATGAGAGGAAGTATAGATAACAGGTAAAGGAGATGGAGATGTTTGAGAAGAGGTGGCTGGTTCCAGGGTGGTGGGGTCAAAGGTCACAAGGAGGTAGGTTATACAAATGCCAGTATATAATTATTAATGGTTTTGCTCAAATACTTTTATTTATTCTGTGTGTGTGTGTGTGTGTGTGTTCATTGCATTGATTTGCCCTTTGTTGGTTGGTTGATTAGTTATTGGAAGTGGCATATAAGAAAGAAAGAATATACTTTGATAAATTCTGTACTTGGGCAGAAGAAGTTTGGCAAATGTACAAAAATATGATGTCAAGAGTCATATAGATGATGTAATAAAAGAAATAATGCTGACTGAGTATTTCCTGTGTGCAAGCCACTCAGCCTAAGCGTGGCCCTTTGAGAAATGACAGTGTCATCAGGCCCCATGTAGAACTCGAGGCCCTGCAGGGCTGAGACCCCATGAGGAGGCCACACAGCTCGAGAGTGCAAAGGCCGGGCACGGGCCCAGGTCTGTCTGCCCGTGCCGCCTTTCCATTACCCTGTGCCCCTGCTCCACTCCTCCCCAAACCCATCATTTCCAACTGTGTGGACTAGTGATTTCAAGACCGACTCGAGGACGCCCTAAATTATCCAATTATCCTGGGGAGAATGCAAAGTTGCCAAGGTTTCTTTCAAAGCAAGTTAGTCTCACATAATCTGAACTGGAGGAAAAAGTGTTTTTCACATTAAGTATCTAAAGTGGAGTATTTATTTCATATCAAACACCCTGCTAAGTACTTTATCTCCTTTATTCATTAGGTGCCATAAAAGTCCTCATTTCACTGAGGGAGTCAGGGAGCCTTAAATCCACTGGCTGACCCATAGACATTTACTCAGTAGGAGGATTAGAATTGGAAACCATGGAGGAACTTACCATTGTAACCCACATAGCTGTGGGGCTGGTGTTTGAACCCAGATAACTCAGCCTCAAAAGGTCCACTCTGGGGCTGGAGATTTGGCTCAGTGGTTCCGGCGCCTGCCTCGCAAGTGCAAGGTCCTGAGTTTGATCCTGGTAACCACATAAAATGCTGGGCGTGGTGACTCACGCCCACCAGCAATCAATACCACATACCACAGTGCCTGGCGTGGTGGCTCACGCCTGTAATCCCAGCACTCGGGAGGCAGAGGCAGGAGGATTGCTGAGTTCTCAGTGGCTTGCCTGGGCTACATAGTGAGCTCAGGGCCAGCCTGAACTACAAAGCGAGACCCTGTCTCAAAAAAAAAAAAAAAGGTCTACTCTGAACTACCTAAACATATGTACACGTTTCTACAACACCCAACGCAAGCCCCAACTTCTGCTAAGAAGGATGTCTTAGGAAGGAAACAGAAGCTATCTGTTTAAATGGAGTGATCTGCAGAGAACCGCAGAGAGGACTGGAAAGCAGTGAAATTCACACATATCCTAAGAATCTGCCACATGGAAGCCCCTCAGACCCATCCACAGTGGCACCAGTGGTGACCTTCCCTAACCGTAGCTTCCTTGCTGTCTTTTCTGGGCTGGGGCTTTCCTTTCTGTTAAAGTAATTTCCTTTTAATCTTTTCTGCAGAAGGAAACCCAGAACAAGCTTTGTGGGGCTCATTTCAATTTGTCCTGAATTTTCTGTGAGCCTGAAGGGCTCAGCATTATGCCAAGTGACAGATATGCCTGTCCTCTTTTCTTCTCCCTTTCTTTTTCTTTTTTCCCCTTGTGTGCAGTTTATGTAGAACATCTGGTTTAAAAGTGTTGCAATTTTAAACATCTTATAATGCTCATGGGATCCGAATATCAACAGCTGACTATTGTGGTGAACCTCACGTCTGGGAGACAGCCTGGAACTGAGTCCTTAAATAAACACAAGGCCTCCACAGCCCAGGGTGCCCAGGGCCTCCATTTGCAAACCAAATGTTTAGACCAGATGAGGTGCAAACCATGGTTTTCACTGTGTGACTATCAAAGTGGGAAGGGGATGTCTAGTTCCTCAGCCCAGAGCTTCTCTGGAGATCACGAAGTCTCTGAACCAAGTCTGGCACCAGAGGGCCCTCACTGAAATACCTCTGTCTTTCTTCTCCACTTTCTGCCAAACTCTGCTACTTCTGACTTCATGCCTCCACCATTTTCCTATTTCCTGTGCATCAAGTTCTCCAGAAAAGCAGATGACATTGGACTTTAGAGCTACCTTCACTCCAGCTTCAAAAGACTCTACAAGAGCAGTCTCTATCTACACATTGTGTGTGTGTGTGTGTGTGTGTGTTTCCAATATTTATTGAGTAAATAATTCATGGTTTTAAGTATAATTGTTATTTCCAGCTTACAAAAGAACAAGCTGGGGTCCAGAGAAGTTGAATATGCTGGACAAAATGACCTAGCATGTACACAGTAATAGAGTGATACCCTAGATAATTTAATCGGGCAACCACTCCTCTATAGACCAATTAGGGGTCTGTTTGAGGAACTGCAACAAATTGAGTGCTATGTTTTTGGTGAATGAAATCAAGATATATAATTCTACAACTATCACTATGGTTTCAAATATGTGGGACTTTTGGAGATTGCTTGATACACTTATTCACTTTATTGAATTATTTCATACAAAAAGCTCTACATTAATGTCATTTGGGAGTAAGATTGGTTTGTGAACAGTTTTAAAAGAAGTGTGTATATCAGTTATTTAGACTTGAACAGTGCTATTTAATTCCTCTTTTAAATAGACTATCAATAAAATGGAGCAGAAGAAAGAGGGTAAAAGAAGATTTTTTCCATCTCTAAAATGAACATCATAGTATAGCTAAACATACAAAACAGAGGAAATAACCAACAACAACTTGCATCTGGGATAGGGCTATGTATGATTCAAGCAGTGTTACGCTTGACACATGATGAAGTCTCTTGTTTGAGGTGTAGACCTTTTTATTCCATATCAAATACTTCTAAACAAAGAAACAAGATGTGAATTGTTCTCAAATGTGCCCTTCTAGTCATGGCTATCATTAATTCCAAGAGGTCATAGGTAGAGCCCTTTCCTGCAGCTGCATTGGTATCTATAATGGTCTGGGTGCTACCCTTTAGCATTTGATTTCCTTGACCTAAAGTCTTGTGTTGTGGCCTCAGTAAATATATAGATCTGACAGGGGTGCTACTTTCCCCTGTGGGGTACAAAGCACCTGTGAATAAATGGCTTGGAGCATTCAAACTGGATTCACAGGTCTCTGATTAGGGAAACATAGCGCTATCTCAAGCTCATATTTTCACCTTGATCTTAGTTCTGCCACTGAAAGGTGCTCACCTACCTCCCCAGTGTAAAGTCAAAATCTACATTTAAATGGAGATATCTCAAACAGTACGATGGAGAAAAACTAGTAAATATAAGCCTTGCTCCAATTTAACTGGAAATACACTCTGATAAGTTAAAACAGAAAATGAAACAAAAGGAAAAAATAAAGGCCAAGAACAACAGAAAGAAGTGGTGCATGAAGTAGTCAGTGAAAAGGTGGAAAAGGAAGCCAAACACAAACAAAAGGCCATTGACCAGGGAAAACACCAAGTGACAGAACCCTTCCATTATAAGAGTGCATAACTGTAATGAGTCCACGTGCAAGTTACAAATATGAGTGGCTTATCTTTGTATTAAAACAACAACAGAAAGCGAACAAGGGTAGATATGAGGGAGTTTTAATACTAATATTTCCAAACTTCATAAAATATTAGTAGCTGCATCAGCTATAAAAATTAATGGCTCCAGAGTCTTTTGTGTTACCCTCTTCGGTTTCATTTTATCACTGTCCTCCACCCCTTTCTCTCAGTTTTTTTGTCTTTCTATCTCCGTAAGTTGTTTGGGGTCCAGTATTTATGAGCTTTATAAGCTTGATAAGACATGTAAAGCAGAATTTCTAACAAAAAGGTCTGAACAAAAGCTTGCCTGATTCCTTTACATTAGCGTTTCTGTGGTACAGTTAGATGATGATAACAGATTATGATAACATTGTCAAAAGGAAAGAAAAAAATTCTGGCCTTCATTACCAAGTTTGTTGCAAAATCACTTTTTCTTTCTTCTCGTTTTCTCTTTCTTTCTTTTTTAATAACAAAGACTAGAACTTGCAGTTTCCTCAGGCCTAATCTGACCTTTTAAAATGTTTCCAGACCCACTGTGAACACTGTACTCAATTCTGAATTTGCATTTACATAATATAAATTTTACCATCAATTAATCGATTACATTTAAATTCCTAAAAGTATCCAATGAGTAATAACTACCCCTCAGGTACTACACCAAGTTAATTCCCAAACACAAAGGCCACTTTGACTTTCAAAAAGCTGAGTTGAGTTTCCCATTTAAGTCACATTTTTTTTAAAAGACCTGTTTGTTTGGTTGGTTGGTTGTAAAGACCATCTGAAAGATCATTCCAGTCATTTGGGTTAAAAAATGAGAATTAAATTTCAAGGTCATAACAGGAACCTGAGATGGAGCAAACCATGGAGAGCTAATTCTGGGAGGTCCTACAGAGTCTGATGGGTATCATGAATGTTATCCTACAACCAGTTATTTTCTCTTAGCTGTAGAATGGCCACTCATTTACAGTCATAAGTGACACCTCAGGTGATCCACGTAAACCAGCATGTAGATACTGGAAAGATGAACTCACACAGAGAATAATAGATGTTTGATAAAAAACTTAAGGCAGCATGATGAACTACAGAAGACACAGCTTCTGGAATAAGATCTGATTTAGAGACTCTGGTCTCTTAGTAGCTGTGTGGTCCTAAGCAAGTCATTTAACTTTTTCACAGAAGGCATTGCCTGTCTTCAGAGGTTGTTGCCACAAAGCAGTCCAATTGCAGATGTGAATATGTTTGTGAAGTGGACACAAGAGAGGCTTTTGCTACTGGATAGGTGCAGGTGTGCAAGGGGAATGTTCTATACCATTGGCTTGTCAGATTTGTTTCTAACATCAAAGTATCAAGTAAACAAATGGAATCACTTCTATTTTGCACAATAAATTTATCCTCATTGGCAACTGATTGGTTTTCCAGCCTTGTTATAGATAAATTAATCTGGTATCTATAATAGAGTTGGTGAGGATTTGTATCTACCCTCCACTACCACTGTATCTTTACACATCTGCCTTGCTGTCAAAAGCATGAAACACTCAAAGGCAGAAAGCAGGATTTATCCATCCTTTGATAGTCTTCCCATCTGCCTCTATATCAGCACCTAGAGGTGGGCCTGATTATAGTTGGTGCTCAATAAATGTTTAGTGAATGAATAGACAAATGGTGGGAGAAACATAAAACCAATGAAGTGGAATTTATTTCCCCAGCCTGCAAATCAAAATCAGGCTGCAAATGGAGGTCATTTTCACAGGGATATATCTCAGCGTCACATGCAGTTAATCAGCACATAGCAATTTTTTTCATAAGCATGGGACAGATTATATATTTTTCACATGGCCTCTAAATAGCATCCTCTTCAAATAATTTCAGAACCAAATGGGATGCTTGAAACACCAAATCGAATGTTGATGTGGGTTGGCGTGTGGATAATTCACAAAGGCTGAATCTTCATAGCCATGACAAAATCAGGCATGGCCAAAAAATTTAGAGGAATTGATGGGGTGTCCTTGTGGCTATAAAATTGTTCCTGAGTTTCCAGCAAATTGCTCTAGCCAGGATTCCTTGAAGTGGATACTCTCAAACACAATTCTTCTCCACTTGGAGCCAACTGGAGACTATCACTTTGGAAGCAGAATTCACAGCAGGATGTTCATTAAAAGTTGATCTCTTTTCTGTTTTATACCCCCATCAAGTTATTCTGAGCAGAGTCTAATGTATGAGGGTATATAACTTTGGCTTCCCTATAATTCTTTGGTCTTGAGGTAAATGGTTTTGCTTCATGAAGCTGGTAGTTGAGAGAGTTGACACAGCCTAAGATTACCTCATTGGAGAGAATGAGGGAGGAACACAAGAGTTTATAGAGTCAGAACCACACTCCATGCTCAGGCTGCCCTGAGGAAATCTTAGCTCTACCACATATTCCTCACTGTGTGACCTTGAGCAGATGACTGAGGATCTCTGAACCAGTGCTGCATCTATGAAGTGGTGATCACATTAACAGTGCCTGTTTTAAGGATTGTTACCAGGAGTACATGAGAGGATTTAAAATAAGTGCCTTTAAATTGTCTAGCACATACACAAATACTGTGTAAAAATTTGTTTCTACATACTAAGACTACATTCACTATTATATGCAAAGAATAAACATTGCTTTTAAATCTAAGATTGAGACCTCAGTGCTGTTAGAGATCTGCTACAAGGTCATTCCTCAGAATCAAGAAGGCTGTTATTTCCCAGGGGTATGTGATGGTGTCTCAAAGCCACAGGGATAGCAAACCAACCAACTGGCAAACCAAAGTCCCTATGTGCATCTTCTAGGAGTCAAAATGTTAGTTGTCAACCTGAAGGCCAACAAATGAAAAGCAGCAAGTTGATTTATGTTATAACAAGAATGGAGATACTATGGAATGAAGTGACAGTTCTGTGAGTTTTCAGGCACAAAAGCCCTTAAAATTTTCCTATTCATGTTTCTGCTTCAGACTTGTTTGGGCCCTGCTCCACAGCTCGGCCCAAAGATGTGGGGCTGGACTCAGGTCAGCATTAGAGGAAGTTCTCAGCCCCATTGCCAGGACCCAAGAAAGACTCCAGGGCCAGTGCTTCTCAAACTCGAGATGGTTATCATTTTTGAAAAACTTGTATCTATTTCAGATTAACAAGTCAGTAAAGTACAGACAAAATAAATTATTAGAAAGCAATTTAAGACACACAAAGTATAGTCTCTGCTTATGAACTATTAGATTAAGAACATATAAAATTACTGTCAGTTTACTATAAAATTTTCCAAATGTTGCCTCTCCATTACAGTACTCATCCCGCTATGAATTCAGGTTGGTACTTGAGTTTCACCAAGTGGGACATGGCCACACAGTTCTGACATCTTACTGGTTAATCCTGTCTGTGTGCAAAACATCAGATCATATTAGAGCTCAGCAATGAGCTTCCCTACCCTAAATTGGTGGCTCCACAGGTTTGAGCTTGGACACACCTGCAACAGGAAGTACTGGGGCTCCTAGCATTCCGGTGGTCCTGGTCTCAGTTTTTTGACTACCTAATATAAGCCTGTGGAGGAGAAAGACCAGCAAATGAAGGTATTAATGTGATTTGGGGAGTCTCTCCAATCCAGTGGGTTTCCACAGTTTGTGGACATCCTGAATCTGAGTATCAGTTGAAAGATGAAGCCTTTCCCATTATAAAAATCCAAAACCTAAACACAATACATGCACATTAATAAGCCTGCTGTAGTCTAATCATCTCTCAAAAGCCCATATGCTAAAGGCTTAGGCCTCAGCCCGTGGTGCTACTGGGAAAAATGGTGAAACTTTTGGAAGATAGGGAGGAAGTTAGTCACTGGGGGTGTGGCCTTGAAGAACACTGTCATCCCAGCCACCACTGCTTCCTGGACATCATGGTGTGAACAGTACTCCCTTATGTGTGACACTGTCATGATCGGCTATGATGTACCATGCCAGCACCAGCCTAAAGCAACAGGGTCAAGATACCATGGATTAAAACCGCTAAAAACTGGGCCAGAGTAAACCTATCTTCCTTTTAATTTGATTACCCCAGGTATTTTGCCACCGTTTGTTGGCCATTTCAGACTGATCTGAGTGGCCCAGTGCTGCCTCCTCCAGCTCTAGGGTAGATGTGGACCATGTACAGAAGCAGACCAGATCCAATGGGAGATATTTCAACTACCTCTGGATACTTTTGCTCTACATTCAGTATAACACATTTTTGCCTCTTACTTCCTTAATGGCCAACCTGATCCTCACTTCTGCCTCTCCACTTCCTGAGTAAAAATGCTTCCAAGTAAAAGGGTTTCCAACCTCAGAGCCTGGAATGATGTGTCAGATTAGCTCAGTCTGCCTTCTCATTGCTTCTGGAACAAAACTGGCCTGCCTAAGAAGACTTCTCCACGGTGCTGTGCCCCTAGAGACAGGCAGATAGGTGAATCTGGGCTTTCCCGTCATGAGGTAGTGTCTCATGGGGCTGACATCTCCACCCAGACTCAAGCAGTGTAATGAAGGGCTTCAGGTGGGCTCATGGGAGAGGTGGTATTACTGGAAGGCAGGCCCAGAGCTACAATTTCCAAATGCTTGGGAAAGTACTTTGAGTGCCAAGAACTATCTCAGAAATACAGTGGTTTTCAAGACTTACCCACCTTGCCAGGGTGTTTTGAGTCAGAATGTTGTGTTGAATAGAGTTAACGGGTCAGGAAATCAGCTCTGGCTGAAAAGATAGTAGAATAGCACTACTCTTTTCCCCCTGTATCTGAAATATGTGCCTCTTCTGTTTCCTAAAGTTATAAAGGAATATAATAATAGTTACCACTTGTATTTGCCATGTGCCAAGGTATTTATAGTTCCTTTAATCCCTATAACACAATCCCTATTACTTCTGTTACATGGATAGGGAAACTGAGGTTCAGAGAAATTAATGTGTCTGAAATCATTTAGCAGAAAGTGACACAGGGATGATTTGAATCCCACCATTCTGGCTCTTTGGTCTAAACCTGAAGTTAAGAGGCTAAACTGCCTGCCTTTGACCCTTACCCTAGGGAGTGGGTCTCATTCCATTTAAGGCATTCTGAGTGTAGCAACTTCCAATTAACTGTAGTGCTTCAAAGTGGACACATGAGCCAGGATGGATCATAATAATGGTGAAGGAAGACTATAATTTGCACTTGGGAACAGTATCTGGTGCTCCCCACTATCAAGGGTAACCCATGCCAACACTGGTGAAAGCAGAACAGGAAAGTGGTGAAAAAATATGATTCTTTATTGACATCAACTACTGAATCTGCCCTTCCTCTGGCCAATATATGTTATGCAAAATAGCACATTTTCCTACTACTTAAGCTAATTTATTTCCATTGCTTGTTTCTAAGAGCAGTCAAACTGATATGGATGGTTGTTAAAGTTCTGTCCAAGAAGGCATTGACTGAAGGCCAAGGCAGACACTTCAGAGAGTTGCAGAGTAGAGATCAAGTAGAAGGTGCCCTGGAGAACATAATTATAAGGTCTTCAGAGAGGAACCTAAGCCCTGCTTGCTCTTCTTCCCTATTATTATTGGTGTGTGTGTGTGTGTGTGTGTGTGTGTGTGTGTGCGTGCATGTGTGTGCACATCATACACTGCTGCCTCTACACACAATGGTGTTCCTTAAAAGAGAAGAAGCCAAGAAAAGATTGCAATCAGGGATCCACCTCTTGTACCCATTGAGATTCTGTTAGCTGAGTCTAGGTTAAGTATATTTAGAAAGCAAATACAGGCATGCTGCTCCAGAGTCCCCATATTTAGCCAATAAACCTCCTTCTTAGATCAGGTCCCCAGTGGCAGAGTCTGGGGAAGGACTGAGGCATATGATTTGCTTAGGGAATTCTTCTATCAACATATGCTATTCCCTTTTCATGGAAACTGTGCCCAACCTTCCACTCACACGCAAAATACACACATCTGCTCCCTGACTCCCCCTGTCCTGTGAACTTGTCAGGGATGTGCTTGTATCTTGTTTCTTTTAACATCAACATCCCTTAACTGCCTACTCCCCATGTCCCTCCACTGGCCGGGCACCCAGCAGATGCTTGGCACAGGGTAGAGGCTTCAGTAAATGTTTGTGGGATGCATGAATGGAGAAATGAATGGATTTCATGAATCCACACACTGCTAATTTGGAATTTGTGATCCTTTGGAGACAGAATATTTATTGAGTAAAAGTTTGGAAAAAAATACTCTAACTTTGGCTTTTACCACTTATGTAGTTCATTACTAAGGAATGCAAGTCTCTAATCCTCCTTCCCCCACCCCATAACTTTCCATATTTTATAATACGTATAATAATTACAACTCAAAAAACTACATTTCTCTTAAAGAAACAGCCAACTTCTGCTATAATGAAACTTCTTAGTTAATTTGGGAGAATTTTGTTCACTCTTATACCTCCTCCTCATCTCCTACCCCTTAATTCAAAAAGTTCCCAACACAGGATTAATGGGATTTTACTTTGATATATAATATATATTAATTACTTATGGTTGGTAATGAGTTGGAGAATGCAAATGATTCCAAAGAAGGTCAATCTTTCACCAAAATGCATGAAATACATGAGCGTAGTCATTGCTTTAGTTCTGCCCATTAGACAATGTCCTTAGTGGTTCTCAAACTGGGTGCTCCTGGACAGTAGTGGGTCACCACACTGAAACAGCCAACTTGTTGGAAATGCATGTTCCCAGGTCCCATCCCAGGCTCACTGACTCAGGGATCCCACAGCAGGGTCTGTTGCCTGTGTCTTATGAGCCCTCCTAGGCATCCAGATGGCATTCAAGTTCACAGCCACCGGCCCACTCGGAAAGGACCAGGCGGCCTGTACTTAGAGGCTCACCCACCACTCTGAGCTTATGAGGCTCCCACTAACACTCACTCCCTCTGTCTGTAAAATGAGGACAAAGTGGTGCTGCTGTGACTTTACAAGCCTGTCCATCAGCCCCTCAATACTGCCAGGTGCAGTTAGGAGCAGGAGGAGGAGCAAGGTCTCTTTTTCTCTGTGACTGAGGCCAGAGTAGGGGAGTGAGAGAGAAGGCTGAGAATCAAAAGGGAAGGGCGGGGTCTATTGATCCAGGATAGGAAAAGGAGGCATTCACAGCAGTCCAGAGGGCCCTGTCTCCCAACAGACAGGAACTGAGGTCTGTTCCAGATCCTTTCAGAGGCTGGGGGTTGGAGGCTGGAGGAGAAGGGGATGGTGAGGTCCTTAGCTTTCTGGGTGGCGTGTGTGTGTGTGTGTGTGTGTGTGTGTGTGTGTGTGTGTGTGTGTGTGGTGGGGGAACAGCATTCCTTGAAGACTGAACCTCAAGGAGGGTTCTGTTGGGAAAAACATCCTATCTACTTTTTTCAGAGTAGATCTCCATGTCCTGCTGACCAGTCACCTGCATTGGATCTTTATGAATAATGGGAAGGTCTGACTACAGATCACCCCTTGCCTCTCCTTGCTTGAACATCAGACCAGCTGGTTAGGGAAAGGTCTCCACCTCTCTCATCGAGGAACCTGTCCCCTAATTCCTAGCCTTTCCTCCAATCCCTGGCTTAGAGAGCTCATCCCCAAATATCATTGGAAGTAGCTGGAGCCCATCTGGTGCTGCTTCCTATGTACCTGACATGGCCCGTGCCTTCCTTGGCTGCACCTTATTTTTTTTTTTTTTTTGAGACAGGGTCTCGCTTTGTAGTTCAGGCTGGCCCTGAGCTCACTATGGAGCCCAGGCAAGCCTCAAATTCAGCAATCCTCCTGCCTCTGCCTCTCAAGTGCTGGGATTACAGGTGTGAGCCACCATGCCCCGCACTGTGGTATGTGGTATTGATTGCTGGTGGGCATGAGTCACCACACCCAGCATTGTATGTGGTTACCGGGGATCGAACTCAGGACCTTGCATTTGAGAGGCAGTCACTGGAACCACTGAGCTAACCCTCCAGCCTGGCTGCACCTTATTTAATTCTCATTCCAACTCCAGAAAGTAACTATATATATATATACATACATATATATATATATATGTATATATGTATATATATGTATATATATATATGTATGTATGTATTTCCATTTTATAGATGAGAAAACAGGCTGCCAAATGTTAAGTCATCCTCCAAACTTTGGAGCTAGTATATAGCCCTTCTACCCAAGACCAAGGTTACACCTGGGGAAACTGAGCCTTGAGCTATACAAGGAAGAATATTTCTCAAGGATTTAGAGCTACCAAGGCCCATAGATAAGGCTGAAAGCCCCAGCTCCCCTTGCACTTCCAAGGCCCCACAAAACATATGTATTTCCATTTACTGCAAACCACAATACAGTAACAGTTTTGTGGCAGATGTTAAAGTCCCTTCAAAGAATAGAAAGTATTATGAAAGCTACTGGTAACACTGGCTGAAATGTCCTGGAATTCAAAATTTGTCTTAGTTGAACTTGCACAATCACAGCAGCCATGTTTATATGAAAAACGTATAGCACATACTCTGACTGCCATAGTTAATAAATCTGCACAGCCTTCTCTTCCTGCCCTATAAATCCTCTTCCTTCCTACCTATTTAATATGCAAGGCAGATTGGAACATTAGCAGTGCAAAAGGGTAAATAATCTGGTAATTGATCTGGGATTTGTGGATTTTTACCTCAAATTTCTGTTTATAGTTGAAGGTCGTAAGCTATACAAACCTCTATTGATCAGAGTCTTTTGTTTAAACGGAGCCTACTGTATTTATTTGTGTTGCTCCTCCAAAGTCAAACAACAGGGCAGGCATCGAGCTCAACCTCAGCAGGACACTATGGACATGTGGCCCATTCACTCGGGATGCAGATGTTTTCAATCTGCACAGTTTGTCTTTCATATCCATCTGAGATGAAACAGCCTTCATTTAGCCTGGGAGACATGCCAGCAAGAGAAGACACACACTTAACCCTTTGCAGACCTGTTCCCATCTCCCTTTGGACACTTAGAAGAGATTCTCGGCAAGCAGGGTGCACTTTTGGAGACAGAAGCCTGGGGCTCAGAGTCACCTCTTTTCCTGGATGTATCTAGAAAGCAACAGCCTCATCCTCTGCACTCCCACCTCTACCCCAGCCTCTAACTCCAATCTCTGAGAGCTCTTCTGGAGAAAGGGATGGGTGGAGGATGGTGTGTCCCATGGTCTCCAGGAGTTTGTGACAGTTCTGCATCGAGAATAACATAGGACTCACTAAGAGCCAGACTGGCCTGAGCCTCAGTCCTTACAATACATGAGTTACTATCAGAGTAGACCCCTTTCCTACCATGGACTTAGCTTTCTCTTGCTTCTGTTTAATAAGCCCCCCAATTTTTTAAATTGAATTCTTTATTGGTACAATTTATATACATCTCAAAAATCACATATAACATTGGGAAATTTGTACCAGTATATGCCACAAGTTAATTCTCATTTTTACCCATATCCCTACCCACTCCCCCCTCCTCCCCCCTTATACATGCTCTTTTATTTTCTTTCTGTATCATATTTATTCCTTCCCCTCATCATATTCCCA
>PVIC010030371.1:0-21957 GCA_004025085.1 Thryonomys swinderianus
TTGTTTTTGTGTTTTTGAGACAGGTTCTCACTCTGTAATTCAGGTTAGTCTCAAACTCATGGCGATTCTCCTGCCCCCGTTTCCCATCTGCTGGGTTTACCGGCACGTGCTACCATTCCCAGTTCAATTATATTTTTCAAGTACTAGACGTCAAAAATTTGAGAGAGTTAAGGCAACAGAACATCATGTCCAGAAGCTAATATTCCATTCTCTAAATGCAGGCCTGTTTTCTGGCCACTTTTGATAACGATAGTTATTTGTTCAAGGAATTCTATTCCCATTATCAAAGGGCATGAAAACCAAGAACTACTCTCTCAAAAGAAAAATAAGACATCCTTAGAAGGATTCTAAGAAAAAGAAAGTGGATCCTTCTGGGTCCTGGTTTAATAACTGCTAATGCCTTCCTGTTTTCCCAACCAGTCACCATCACTCTAGGAAAATTTGCTTTGGGAGAGTTTTAATGAACCTCAGCTTCTCCGCACCAGCACTGAAGAGGACACCAGGTCCCAGAGAGTTAAATAACTGCTCTGCTTACAAAGAACATCACAGTTCTCAGTCCCACTCTCTGAAACCCTGTCTTGTTCCTTAAAAACCTCAACTCTCTGGAGGCAGCAGTCTGTGCCACTGACAACAAAAGAGAGGTTTCAAGAAGTTAGTACCTTGTCAAGGTGCTGTGATTCAAGCCCGAGACCCCTCAACACCAATCTAGCCTCCCTTTGTGCTAGTATTATTCTCTAGCTTGGTCAGACTCAAGAGAAGACCGCAGTTTTATGTGTCTAAGAGAGGAGGCAGTCGTTTTTGTGGAAATGAATCCAAACTCCCCACTACTGACCCCCAGCTTACGCAATTATGATTCGTCTTGAGAAATAAAAGGCAAAAAGTTGAGGTCAAGTAACCCAGAAGTAACCCCCACTCCCTCGCTCCGCCGCCCAACAGACCTCAACCTTTTACCCATCGGCTCCCACGAATCAAGGCTGTCACGGCTGCCCAGGGGAACCAGGCAAAGGTGTGTCGCAGCGGCACCGCCTAAGGGGACACGGCCTCAGAGATGCAGGCAGGGCGATGCCCAGGAGCCCTCGATTCAGCAGCTCACCAGAAGCAGCACGATCAGATACGGGTCCCATCCTCACTCACTGAGCATATACTGCATGAATAATCTCTATAATTCGCAGCTTCCCGAGTCCCTATCGTATAGACTGAGAAACTGAGGCCCGGAGACTTAAAGTGGCTTAATATAAGGGGGGAAAGAGAGGATTGAAACCCGAGCCTTCAGTCGCCAAGATTCTACTCTCGGGCGACTGGCCCGCCAGGCGCGCTCGGCCGGGAGTGTGGAGATGACGACCCTCCTGCCACCGCCACAAATTAGTTTGAGGGGAAGGGCTTCCCGGAGAAGAGCTGAGGTGGAAGCCGCGCCTTCCGCGTGAGCGTTCCGTGAGACCCGGCCCGGGAGCCTTCCCCAGTAGCTAGGACCGGACAGCCCGTTGGAGAAGGGCGTCCCGGGGGCCACAGGGCCCGCGCCTCACCAACCCCGCGACCTCAGAGAGCTCACTCACCTCGAGAGACCCGACAGCTCTCCGTGGCACCTGGACAGAACGCAGGCCCGCACCACTGTAGCGCCAACCACTGTCCGCAAAGTCGCAGGGGGGTGGGCGTGGCCACAGCAGCCGGCCCCACCCCCACCACAGCCTCGTCCATGTTCCGGAGTTGTGGCTGGCACTTTGATTTCCCCTGAAAACTCGAGATCTTGGTACAGCCCAGATTGATCACTGCCCCAAACCTCAGCGGACGGCCCCGCCCCCTGGCCAGGACCTCAGTTCCGGGGCGGGTTACCTCCGCAGCTGTAGCTTTTCTCTCCTGACCTTAAAGTCAACCTCTCTTGGGTCTACCCTCTGGGTTAACACGGGGCCAGGATTGTGAGCCAACCCATGAGGAGTCCCTGCTGGCTGCCGTCCTCATGTGACCTCAGCGGCGACCTAGGGTCTATCTAACCTGACCTCAGAGGGCTGGGACTTGGAGGCTGTCTTGCTTGGGTGCGGGAAGGGGCCAGGTGGGCTAGACCAAAGAGATCGGAGGGCGCAAAGGGTTTGAAAGTCTAGCTGCCTTGGCTGGTGGTGAGAATCCCACCTTTGCCTCCTACCAGGTGATGGGGATTTCAGGATGGATTAATAGGACACCTAAGACAAAGAATCCCCTGGCTGCCATTAACAGCATCACAGGACACAGGCATCTTAATTGTTTTGCTTTTCCTCTGTGAACTGTTAACTGAATCCTATAGGTTATATCTCCAATGTCTCCTCAGTTTTCCTGCTGCCCCAGCCCTGGCTCAGACCTAGCTGGGTGACCTTTCACCTGCATGATCTAGACACTTCTTGACTATGGCACCTTCAGTTTCTCCTCCACTATCTAGACACACATTTTTTTTTTTCATTTACTGCCCTGCTCATTGCCTTGATACTATTCTCCCAGCCCCCCCAAAATCACACAGTGCAACTAGAAAAAAGAAAGGCTGTATGCATGCTTTGTGCTAATAATACGCACTCAAATTCTGGATGGATGAAATAAATGGTTTTCTTCAAAGAAGAAAAAAACTCAAAAGTCTATAGGAAAATATGTCCGTAATCTCCCTGAGGGCTTACACAGTGAAAACACAAACCCTAGAAGCCACAAGTGAAAAGACTAAGATATTTGTTTACCTTACAAAATAAAATGCCCCTAGGCATGTGTGTGTGTGCACATGCGCGCGCATGCATGGCTGGAATCCCACCATCCAGGAGGTTGAGGCAGAAGGATTGTCACAAGTTTGAGGCCAGCTGGGTACCAGTGAGTTTAAGGGCAGCCTGAATTACAGAGCAAGACTTTGATTCAAAAAAATTTTTTAAAAATGTCATATGTATCAATCCTGGTATGGAAGCCAACACCTATGATCCCAAATCTGGGAGGCTAAGATAGGAGGATTGCAAATTTGAGCCTCATGTATGCAACTTAGTGACTTAGCATGACCCTGTTGCAAAATAAAAACATAAGGGAACTGGTGATAAAACTAGTGCAAAGGGCCTGGGTTCAATTCTCAGTATCAGAAAAAACAGAAATTGGATGTGTGGCAAAGATCAGTAAGCAAAGACAAATAACAAACTAGAAGAAAATATTTGCAACTATAGTCAAAGGACTATTTGATCTAATAAAACATTCCTACTACTTAATAGACTAATTAACATAAGTGAGCAAAAAGATAGGAATCTAGGCCTGGGGATTTAGCTTAGTGGCTCCAGCGTCTGCCTCATCTGCCTCACAGCACAAGGTTCTAAATTAGATTCCCAGTACCACATACCACAATGCCAGGCATGGTGGCTTACACCTGTAATAACAGCACTCAGGAGGCAGAGGCAGGAGGATTGATGTGAGTTAGAGACTGAGCTCAGGGCCAGCCTGAACTACAAAGCGAGACCCTGTCTCAAAAAAAAAAAGGGTTGGGGATTTAGCTCAAGTGGTACCCCACTAGCCTTGGATGCACAAGGGCCTGAGTTTGATCCCTGTTACTGCAAAAAAAAAAAAAGGAATCTCAGTTTTCAGAAAAAGGAATTACTTCTTAATTATCTGAAAAGTTTCTCAACATCATGCATAAAAGAAATATAATTTAAAACTTGACTGAGATACCATTCCTCCCCAAATCTGAAAGTTTAATGATACCCAGTTAGAAGAGCTGTGTGGAAATAGGCCTGCCATTTATTCCTACATCCATATGTGGACATGATTCAACTGTTAAAACTAACAAGGAAGGAGTGCCGGGCGTGGTGGCTCACGCCTGTAATCCCAGCACTCGGGAGGCAGAGGCAGGAGGATTGCTGAGTTTGAGGCTTGCCTGAGCTACATAGTGAGCTCAGAGCCAGCCTGAACTACAAAGCGAGACCCTGTCTCAAAAAAAAAAAAAAAACTAACAAGGAAGGGCTGGAGATTTAGCTCAGCGGTTCCAGCGCCTCCCTAGCAAGCACAAGGTCCCTGGTTCGATATTCCCCTCCCCCCTAACCACATACAATAATACCAGGCATGTTTACCCACGCCCACCAGCAATCAGTAGTACCACATACCACAGTGCTGGCTGTGCTGGCTCACACCTGGAGGCAGAGGCAGGAGGACTGCTGAGTTCAAGGTTTGCCTGGGCTACCTCCGTAGTGAGCTCAGGGTCAGCCTGAACTACAAGATGAGATCCTGACTCAAAAACAAAAAACAAAAACAAACAGAAAACCTAACAAGGAAAATCATTGCTGATCCACATCAGTCTTAGGGATAAATGGATAAAAGATAAAGCCAGGTTCCAAATGATGGATGTACACTGTTGTGGCTAGTATCTTTCAAGTTATTGTAGTGGAACATAGGAGAAGACTGTACATACTATGTGTGCATAGTTGCTTGTATGTACATGAAATGTTTCTGGCAAGAAAGTAAAGGTGGAATGATGATTATCTCTGGAAAAGGGGAAAACAGATGGGAACAAAGGCAAGCTTTCCTATTTACTCCTTGTATCTTTCAAACTGTGTGGTATTCTAAGTAAAACACCTCTACCAGCTTACTTTGAAGTCAGTATTTTAGCACTGAGCTACATACTCAGCCCTATAAATTCCCTTTAATATCCATACAATTTTGTTGGCCAAAGAATTAACTCGTTCACTGGCTCTGGGCACCTAGGAAGTAGTAAATATGGATTTCTCCATAGAAATTACACCTACGGGGATTTCAGACAGCATATTTCCTGCCCTTCCCCCTCCATTTCTCCTCATCTGCACTGCCCAGACAGGTAAGACATGGTAAGGATCTTGTTTTCCATTTTCTTCTGATGCTTATCCCAAAGCTGGGAAGTCGCTATTTTTTAAAAAAAATTGAATTCTTTATTGGTACATTTTATGTACAGCTCATGATCACACTCAACCTTGGGGAATTTGTACCAGTATATGACACAAGTGATAAGTCGCTGTTTTTGTGGCTATCTTTGTCCTATGCCTGATGTTCTAGATGTTACCTCTTAAGTCCTTAACCACAGAATTAAGCCTTCAAAACCACAGCTCACCCTCCCTTGTCCACTTCTTTCCAATGTAATTATTTATGTACCTGAAGATCCTGTTAGGCATCTTGGTAATTTAAGAAGCAACCTTAGATTTTCAGTTTTTTGGTTTGTTTGTTTGGGGGTTTTTTTGGTGTTTTTTGTTTTTTTTTTTTTTGGTCCAGGGGATTGGACTCGTGACCTTGAATTTGCAAGACAGGTGCCGGAACCACTGAGCTAAATCCCTGGCCTGACTTTCAGTTTTTGATCTATTAAGGTTTTTTTTCCCCCCCAATACTAGGGATTGAACTCAGAACATTCACACTGAACTACATCCTCAGCCCTTTTAAAATTTTTATTTTGAGACAGGGTCTTGCTAAACGGCTAAATTGCCCAGGCTGGACTCAAATTTACAATCCTCCTACCTCAGCCTACCAGAGTGCTGGGATCATAGGCATACACTACTATACCTAGTGTGCAGGCAGTATCACCATATTGTACAGGGTAGCACCCTTACTTTGCCTTTCCTTGACCCTGCCTCCCACCCCTAACTCCAGCATCAGCCAACTCAGCTTTACTGAGCCTAATAGCATTTGCATCCTGAATATATTTCCTTTGTCTGCTCTGTGGCTGGGGCCTACATGGTGGATACAGAATTACAAGAGGCTTCTTATGAAGCCCTCCTCTTTCTGCAGGCTCACTGGGGCTTTGGCTTGATTTCCCTGGCACTATTTAAGAGATATAGACCCTCCACTTCAGCATGTATCTGGAGCAACCAAGCTTTTTCTGAAGAGATCCTCCAGGGTTCTCAGACATCTCTCTGGCCCCACCCAGATAGGCTGCTGTCAAGGAGGGAGGCTGAATTCATATTTCCACTCTCATGCCAGGTCCACAAGTGAAGTTTGCGGAACAAACGGCTCTGCTGTGGCTGGAATGCAGGGGCATTCAAAATCTGGACCCAACCTGTCTTTCCAAATGGATCTTCGTAAACTCTTAAGAGTCTAGAAGGACAGTTTTCTGGGCATAGTGGTACACAGTTGTAATACCCACACTAATCTTCACACTCAGGAGGCAGATGCAGGAGAGTTCGAGGCCAGCCTGAGCTACATAGTGAGTCAAGGCAGGCTGAGCTACATAGTAAGACCCTGTCTCAAAAACAAAAACAACAAACACATTAAAAAAAAAAAACAAAACAAGCCTGGGTTGCTAATGACTTCATTGCATGTATATGTTATATAAAATTTTTAATCCTCATCATGTGCAGTGTGGTATGTGCTCAGACTTTTTCTCTGGCACTGATAGCAATTATTTTTCTAGCAAAACTGGATGAATCCTTATAAGTGCCGGACACTTTCAGACCTCTGAACCATTAGGAATATAGTCCTTGTCCACGTGCTACCGATACTTGCATCTCTGGAAAGTCGCTTGAATCTCTCCACTGGAAGTCGTGGCTCCCACAGGGCTCTGGCCCTCCGTGGCCCAGAGTATTGGAATCCCCAGAGGGCAGGTGCACGTTAGCCACCACCTCTCTCTGCCTCCCCACCAAAGTTCTGCCAAATGCAGGCAATGGGGACGATTCGCTGTGTGGATGCATTCAGGGTTCGAGAAAGATAGGCTGCAGCTATGGAACATGGGCTTGGATGGAATGGAGCCAGGACCCCCAGGCAGGAGGGGCTGGATTTCCAGAGTTTAGATTTAGGTGGAAACTGGACAACAGTCATTTCAGGATAAGGACTGTGTGGCTTGTCCAGGGTTCTGTGTGTCTGCATGTTTTGAGGGCCCGCTACGTTGAACACAGTGGAAGAAGTGGTTTGTCCTGATAGGGAGGCAGGTATGGCTGCCTCGGGCCCGCTCAGGAAGGTGTGATCCTCGCTGGGCAACGGAGGGCCACCGCCATGGGAGGCCTCGTGCTGCTGCTGCTGCTGCAAATGGTCCAGTCTCTTGTCTCACCCAGCCTGGCTTTTCTGGTTTTTGTTTTTTGTTTTTTTTGAGACAGGGTCTCCCTTTGTAGTTCTGGCTGGCTCTGAGCTCACTATGTAGCCCAGGCAAGCCTGGAACTCAGCAATCCTCCTGCCTCTGCCTCCCTAGTGCTGGGATGACAGGCATGAGCCACCATGCCCGGCACTCAGCCTGGCTTTTCTAAAAGTGAACAACCTGAAAACTCAGAGCCCTGCCACAGAGACAGGGCTCGGGGACTGTGCGACCAGAACTGGTCCTGAAAGCAACGTTTTTTTCCCAGGAAGCTTTTTCTGGGGGGTAGAGGAGGACAGAAAGTGCCAGAGATGGAACATAGGACTTTGTGCTGCCTGCTTAACAGGTGGCTACCACTGAGCTGGACACAGGCTTGAGGGAGCTCCCCCCCACCCCATCCTGGGGATTGAAACCTAGTGCCTCATCACACTCAGCTACGCATTCCCAGCACACACCCTTTTTTCAGACAGAGTCCTACTCATTTGCCAAATTGCTGGGGGTGGCTTGTGACCCTTCTGCCTCGGTCCCCCAGAATGCAGGGACTATAGGCTTGCACCACCAGATGCACTTCCAGGAGAAAGATTTCAAGAAGCCAGCTTGATCTGTATCCATACTTCAAAGACCTTTCCTGGTCCTATAGAACCAAACATTCACTGGGTTTTTTGTGACGTGCTCCCACTTGCTTGGAGTCAATGCCACTTATTGAACAACAGCTAGATTCTCAGCACTGCTAAACATGGTCCACGTTGCAGCAAATCTCTGAAGAGTACATACTACCCTCCCCATTTGAAGACGAGCACATGGAGGCTCAGAGAGGTAAACGGTTTTGTCTCAAGGTCCCCGATTAGGTTTTAATACTGGGACCCAGCCTGATTACTATCGGCAGGCCAAGCACAGCCACCCTTTCCCACTCCCTCTGTCTTGGACAGCATGACTTCTCTAGTAGTAATAGTCTTCCCAGGCCCCCAGTCAGTATCTGCTTAGCCCTTGTATTTCTCACACCAGTGCAGCTCTCCATATTCCCACGCAGGATCCCCTTCTGTCTGAGAGTCTAAGGACCCTGTTCCAGGTGCCTAACACTCCCCTGTTCCCTTCAGACTCGGGCTTTCTCTCCTTGGTGGGCACACAGAGGCTTAAGGGATCTCCGAGTTCAAGATCACATGATGCAAACCTCTCCCCAGAGCAGGAACTCATTCCCAACATGGCCCAGACTGGGTGATCTGTCCATCCCCATGACTAAAAAGAGGGTACTTGGAGAGGTCTGAGTGGGAAGCAGCACAGCATGGAGTAGTCAGACCAGGCATTTATGCCTGGGGGTTTCTGGGAAAACTCCCAAGTCGGGGGTCTGCACTTTAGGGTGCTGCCCTGAAGAGACCAGAGGATCTGCACTAACAAGGAGCTGTCCTGGGTTATCACCAGAAAACATGCCCCGGCTCTGGGAAAATTCCCCTATTCCTGTGCTGGGCCCTTTTCCATCTCATTGTTTATCCCCATTCAATCAGTGTAAAAGGAGAACAAGCTTCTAACCTTTAAAAACTTAGTTAAGCATAAAAAGCAATTTAAAGCCGGGCGCGGTGGCTCGCGCCTATAATCCCAGCACTTGGGAGGCAGAGG
Organism: Thryonomys swinderianus; assembly: GCA_004025085.1. Classification (NCBI taxonomy): domain Eukaryota; kingdom Metazoa; phylum Chordata; class Mammalia; order Rodentia; family Thryonomyidae; genus Thryonomys; species Thryonomys swinderianus. Next base: position 8,621 of record PVIC010030371.1, read on the forward strand.
CAGGAGGATTGCTGAGTTCAAGGCTTGCCTGGGCTACATAGTGAGCTCAGAGCCAGCCTGAACTACAAAGCGAGACCCTGTCTCAAAAAAAAAAAAAAAGCAATTTAAAAAGAATCATAGGGCGAAGAGACCTTCCCGGATGATGCCTGTAGACAGTAGACAAACTAGTCAAAAATAATTGTGTACTCTCAACTTTTTTTTCTTAAGTTCCTGATTTTGAAATTTAGACATTAATTAGACTGTCTCCTTATCTTTAACTTGTACCCAGAGAATCTTGTAATGCATAACTGCATCACCTGATTCTGTACACATAAGCATTGTAGCTAAACCATAATAAAAAGGGACTAAAAAATAAACTCGGTACTTCAGAATTTTCTGAGGTCCTCCCAATCCCATCTTTGTCTGTCTTGTGTTTTCTTCATCCTCACCACCACCACCACCACCACCACCCCCCCCCCCGACTCAGGTGCTGTCCGATTGCTGGCAGGCTCCGGCAGGTCTGCAGGCATAGGTGCTGGAGGGGTCTGGTCACTTCTCAAAACCCACAGGATGGGGATGACCTCAATGGTAGAGTCCATGCCCAGCATGTGCAAGACCCTGGGCTCAATCTCCACTTGAAAAAAAACTCTGTGGATGTCACAGTATCTCGACAGTGTCTGAGATGCCACCCGTGGCACCCCAAGCCCCTGAATTAAGCAGAGTCCTGACCAGTCCCGTTGAGAGGTTTCCACGAAAGTATGAGGTAAGTGAGTCTGCAGTTTCTAAACACCCCTAGGATGGGGATGACCCAGGGCCAGGTCCAGGACAGAACAGTTGTCAAAGTTCAGAGGCAAAAAAAAAAAGCCTCCATGTGGAGATCAGGAGCCAAATTCCACTTGGACAGCCAACCAGAAGCCTGGCCTTGGCCAAATCGTTTTATTTCCCTCCCTGGATAAATCAGTGTCTTTATCAGCAAAATTGAGGTGAGTGCACGTACCGTCCTGTGCTTTTTGACTGAGCTCTAATGGTCATGATGTTAACCTGGAGACAGCGGGACAGGGGACAGCAGGAAAGCTGCCGATGTGAACTTTATTGTCAAACAGGAGAGAAAGGAGACCTGACTTCATGCTTAGGAAGACCTTGAACTTCATGAAGCTCTTTGATATGCATATACATTAGACTGCTCCCTTTTACAGACAGGAAAACTGAGGCAGAGAAATGCAAAAGCTTCATCTGGTTAGTACACCTCAAAAGCTCTTCTTTTTTTTTTTTTTTTTTTTTTTTTTGCGTTTTGGAGACAGGGTCTCACTTTGTGGTTCAGGCTGGCCCTGAGCTCACTATGGTGCCCAGGCAAGCTGCCACGAACTCAGCAATCCTCCTGTCTCTACCTCCCGAGTGCTGGGATTACAGACGTGAGCCACCACGGCCGGCATTGTGGTATGCGGTGTTGATTGTTGGTGGGCGTGTCTCCACTCCCAGCATTATATGTGGTTACTGGGGATCGAACTCATGTGCTTGCGCTTGTGAGGCAGGCGCCAGAACCACTGAGCTAACCCTCCGGCCCTCAAAAGCTCTTCTTTCTCCACAAATGAGAGGTTTCTCTGTTCCGGCCTCTTCTGCAAAGGACCCCAGACATCTCTGCTCATATTGGGGTGACTGTCTTGTCCCCACTCAAAGGCCACAGTCTCAAGCCTGTGGTTGGTCCTAAAGCAGGTCCTTATGAAACAGAGAAAAGACCCTGGTAGCGGCCTTACTAAAGCAGAGTGTGGCCCTGCCAGCTGCTGGGTGAGCTGGCCAGCTGGGGACAGCTGGGGAGACGCTGTCTACAGTCAGTGCTGTGGGGACCCCCAGGGCACAGCAGAAAGAAAGCACGGAGAAGGGGACATAGGCAGCTGAGGGACCAGAACTAGAAGTCACTGAAAGCTGTACGTGTCCAGAGGAAGATGGAGGGGGGTAGACAGAGGGCATGGATATGTCAAAGGCCATCCAGCAAGCCACCTGCAGCAGAGTGCTCGTGGGGCTTGTTAAAACTGCCAAATCTCAGGGCATGCCTAGAATCTCTGGAGGCAAGGCAGAAATGAATATTTTAAATAAACTTCACTCTTAGCCACAGTCCAATTTGAGCAGCGCTCTCTGAGGTCAGAACTGGGGTGGAGGGCTGGAGAGGGTGTCCTAGGGGATGGGGTGAGTGGCCCTGGGAGAGCAGAGAGGAGGGGCAGTCGCTCAAGTGGAGAGCCCAGGTGATGACCAGCCTGACTCCCTGAAGCACTGAAATTACTTTCCCCAGACCTTCAGCCCTGCCACCTCCAAAATGGAGGTCCTCCTCACTGTGTCCAAAGTGCAACAATTGCGGGGAGACGGTCCTGAGAAGAAAGAATAAATGAACCCTTCAGCCATGGTGGAGCAGGTTTCCAGTCCGGGTTCAGTCAAGGCCAAGCGCAGCCAACTTCGTGACCTCCTAGATTCTCCGTGGCTTGGGTGAGGACTCATGGGGTTACTCTGTGGAATGACCTCATGTCTGGTGGCTTGCAGGGCCAAGATTCCTCCTTTCCTCTTTCCTCCTCCCTCCCACCCCCATCCTGCATTCACATCCTCCCACATACACACCCCTTCCCTTTGGTCCTGTCTCGGTTATGCAACCAAACTTTAAACTCTGCCTGGGGTTGGACAAACTTCTGAGGAAATCCAGAACAACTCCCAGGGAGGTGGGGCTTTGGAAGCCACAAGCCTCCTCTCCCATTTTCCCTCCACGTTTTGTTTTTTTTTTTTTTTTTTTGAGACAGTGTCTCACTTTGTAGTTCAGGCTGGCCCTGAGCTCACTATGTAGCCCAGGCAAGCTTCAAACTCAGCAATCCTCCTGCCTCTGCCTCCCGAGTGCTGGGATTACAGGCGTGAGTCACCACGCCCAGCATTGTATGTGGTTACTGGGGACTGAACTCAGAACCCTGTGCTTGCAAGGCAGGCACCAGAACCACTGAGCTAAATCTCTGGCCCTCCACTTTCTGTCTTTTTTTTTAATCAATGTGCCATTAATCCTGGACCTTTGCCCTCTTTCCCCAAAACAGTGAGGAACTCCTTGATTTTGTTCCCCCAATCTCCTGGCTGGCACAGGCTGTTGCCATGGCAATCAGGCCAAGTAGCAAAAGGCTTCTTCAGAGAAGCCTGCTTCACTCCCAGTAACTGAATGATTTTGATGTCACCAAACCCCTTTTAGGTGTTGCTGCGCGGTTAGTTAGCAGAAGTGGAAGTTGAGAGGAGCTTGCTTCTGGCTCACGGGACCTGGCATCACCAGGCGGGCTCATATTTAAGCATCTACTAGCCTAGTTCAGTGATTCCCAAATGCTAGTCTTTGGGTCAGGAACATCAGCATCACCCGGGAGTTTAATAGAAGTGCCAAATATCAGCCAGCATGTACACCTGCAACCCCGACACTCTGGGAGGCTGAAGCAGGAGGATCACAAATTCAAGCCTAGCCTAGGCAACTTGTTGTCTTACTTTGTCTCAAAATAAAAAATGTGAAAGGTAGGCAAGGAGCTGGGGATATTGCTCAGTACAAAGGTCCTGGGTTCAATCCCCAGTATCACAGAGGACAAAAAACAAAAAGATTTGGGTCAGAGTTTTAGTTCAGTGGTTCCAGCACCTGCCTAGCAAGCGCAAGGTCCTGAGTTCAATCCTCGGTAAACACATACAATAACACTGGATGTGGTGATTCACACCCACCGGCAATCAGTACCACATACTACAATGCCAGATGTGGTGGCTCATGTTTGTAATCCCAGCACTCGGGAGGTAGGGGCCAGAGGATTGCTGGGTTTGAGGCTTGCCTGGGCTACATAGTGAGCTCAGGGCCAGCCTGAATTACAAAAGGAAGACCCTGTCCAAAAAAAAAAAAAAAGGCTCGGCTAGGTGTTGTGGCTCATGTCTGTAATCCTAGCACTAGAGAGGCTGAGGCAGAAGCATCTCTAAGAGTTCTTGGCCAGTCTGGGCTACAAAGTGAATTCAAAAGCTAGCCTGAGCTATATAGAGAGACCCTGTCTCAAAGGATTAAAAAAAAAAAAAGTCCAAATTTCAAGTTCCTTCCCGTATCTGGCAACTCCGAGAGCCTGGGAGAAGAGGTGTTTGCCAGCTGTGTCATCACAAACCCACCAGGTGACACAGATACCAACTAACGATGGGGAAGCTAGATGGCACTAAGAGTCCTCACTGTCCCCGGTGACAGAGAGCTCAGTCCTCGTATTCCATAGGAGGAAGCAGGCTCTGCTCGAGCCTGGAATGAAGACCATCTGACAGATGAAACTGAGGCCCCTGCAGGTATCTTGTGTAGTTTTTTTTTTTTTTTTAACATATGGTCTCACTATCTACTCCAGCCTGGTCTTGAACTCCTTATGTAGCCCAGGCTGATCTCAAACTTGCAGCGAGCCTCCTGCCTCAGCCTCAGAAGTGCAGAGGTTACAGGCGTGCACCTCCACACTGGTGCCCCTAGAGGTATCGCGCACTGTGCCCAAAGACCAAAGGCTGATCTAGAGCTGATCTGATACAAGGAGCATTAACAAGGACACACAGGAACCTCACTGAGAACCGGGTTGGATGTGAAGCCCAGAAAAGCTTCTGCAGTGATAGCTACCCACTCCCAACCCTCAGCTCCCAACTCTCATGCTCCCCCAGGGTTCCCAAGCTCCTTCCTCCCCAAATCCCCACCCGGTTTTGACAGGGAGCTCACCGCCTTTTCAGGCAGCCCATCCGTCTATGAAATCTGTCAGACAGTCGCATAGCAGGGCGGACTGGAGCCTGAGTTTCCTCCTGTGTAACAGGAGACCTGTAATCTCCATCTCTGGGGACTGTACGGGGTCTTAATTCCATCTGGGGTTTAAATTTCCCTTTCAGCGAGCTGAACAACACCCGTATCACACCTCCCTTTCATAACCTGAGTGTCTAATCCCTGCTAACAGTATAGGATTATTTGAAAAGTGTGATATGACGTAGGAATATCCGTACTATCCATTTCCCCTGAACCTCTCACCCACCTTTGCAGATGGAATAGACAGGCTCGAGAACAACCAGCAAGGATGATGTGGGGCAGAGGAAGGAGGGAGGAAGCAGAGGGTCTCTTACTCCCCAAGGGATCCTACAAGGAGCAGGCAGACTTCTGGGGGTCCTCTGCCTAGTGGGGACCCCTTCAAGAAAAGGCATATGACATTATAAGTAGTCACAGTGAGAGATGGTTTTTACTTTTTTTTTTTTTTTTTGCAGTACTGGGGATGGAACAAGGGCCCTTGTGCATCCCAGGTTGGCGCAGGACCACTTGAGCAAAATCCCCAGCCCAAAGATGGTTTTTAATGATAGAGAAGTTAGACTGTCTCGTGCCTAAATTATGATACTCTTACATCATCATCCTTTGGTATTCTTGGAGGATCACTTCCTGAATGCCCTGTGGGTGCCAAAATCCAAGAATGGCCAAATCAAGGATATCGAATGGTATAGAATTTGCACAGAACCCACACACATCACCCCATATCCTTCAACTCATTGCTAGATGTCTTATGATACCTGATTCAATGAAAATGGTACATAAACAGTTGTTACACTGTATTATTTAGGGAAGAATGAATGACAAAGTAAAAGGTCTGTACATGTTCAGAACAGATGAATATTTTGGGTTGAATCCACACATGCAGAACTTGAAGCTATAGAGAACTGTGTATGATGGCTTTCAACAAATACGAATCTGGGCCTGGGGATTTAGCTCAGTGGTTCCAGGGACTGCCTTGCAAATGTAAGATCCTGAGTTCAATCCCTGGTACCACATACTACATTGCTGGGCTTGGTGGCTAATGTCTGTAATCCCAGCACTCGGGAGGCAGACGCAGGAGGACTGCCTAGAGTTCAAGGCTAGTCTGGGCTGCATACTGAGCTCAGGACCAGCCTGAACTACAAAGTGAGACCTTGTCTCTAACCCCCCCAATGCCCCCCCAAAAAAACCCTAAAAAACAAAAACAAATCATGAATCTGGAACTGAAGCAACTTCAGCTTTGCAGAAATCTGCATTTGACCCTCAGCAAGTCATTCCCCTCTGTGGACCTCAGTTCCTCATCTGTGAAATGGGGTAACTCTACCCACTTCTCATAGCTGGTCGGAGGACAGAATATACTAATTGAAGGAGAAAATATCTATCGAGATATTTTGGGGGGCTGCCTGGCAAGTGCAAGGTTCTGAGTTTGAGCCCCAGTACTGCAAACACATTTTTAAAATTATTATTATTTTCTCTGAATCTAGAGATGAACTCTTGGAGTGCAGGAGTGAGCAAAGATCGACTGACTGTTCCCAAGTTTAGGAGGAGAGACAAGGACACAAAAGCTGAGAGGGAAACAGCGTGCCCTGCTAGGCCTAGGGCTAGCTTGCTATCAAAGGCAACAGAAGGACCCTGCCACCTATCTCTAGTTTGGTTTTTAGAAATGTTTTTCAAGAGACTTCCCAGGTGAATGTTTTTCAAGAGACTTCCCAGCAACTTCCTAGGTTGCTAGGGGAGGGACTTCACTGACATCTGGACTCAGAGAGACTTTCCGCCCCCAGAGGCAGCTCTCAAGGCCTACAAGACACTGAAGGTGTTCACCCGGTGCCATCCTGAGCAGAGACCTGTCTAAACTGCACCCTCCTAGCACTCGAGAGCAGCCACTGCTCCCTGAGCTTTCTCAAGCCTGGCCCTTGGGCAGCCCTCACCGCTCCTGCCCTCTCACGCCTCGTTCTTGGGAGGCAGCCACGAGGACACCTTCTCACAGAACTGCCCCCTCCCCGTGACCCACAAAAGACCCACAGCCTGTAGGAGAGCCGCTGGTCTGGTCTCTGGCACCAGAGGCCCCTCACAGGTTTGTTCTGCCATAAACCTGTCCTCTTGAGCTCATACCTCTTTTTTTTTTTTTTCTTCCCCCTAACAGAAATGCTGTGCTTCTGGGTGACAAGGAAGGATAGTGTTCTACAGGAAAGGAACCTGATCCAGCCCTCTTGTGGATCTGCAGGGACAATTACAGGATTATTTTCATTGTTTGGTTCTGCCAAGTCTGCCAAGAGAAAAAGCTAATGCTCTAGTTCAGGGAAGTAAAAACAACCCGGGTCCCATTCCCCCAGAACGTGTTTTTCAAGAGGAATTAGTGTTCTACTTAGAAAGGAGGACCCTATAATCTCAACCCTGGGCTGCTACCTTCAGTACAGGCCCATCACACCCTCATTTAAAGAGACAGTCTCTTTGTGGAAGTCTTCCTTCTTCCTCCTTTTAAGGGTCTCCAGAAAGCACCCCAAATCCCATCCTGAACTGAGTGGCTCAGAGTCTACAGCACCCGGTAGCTACTGGAGTCAAACCGAGGGAGAGTCTGGAGCCGGGACACGCAGGCCACACACAGAGTCTCCAGGCCCTCTGTAAGCCGGTTCCTGGGGAGCCCTGATCGCCTCATGCCTTTCTGGGCCTCCTAGAGCAATAGCTTCTGGACTTCATCAAGAAGAGGGAGCCCCAGTCAAGAAGCCAGGGCCAGGAATGTTCCTACACTTGATCTGTGGTCAGAATCATGGTGAATGTTTAATTTTTCAAAAACTTTGTATTATGGTAGAAGACACGTTGTTATGAATCTTCCCCAGAACACCCCCTCTCGTTTGGAACACACTTATCCCATTATTCTTGCTGTTGCTGGGTTTGGGGGCACTGGAGTCTCCCAGTTCACTTGCTTCCTTCTGTTCTCAGTAAAGACTTGCTCAAGAGAAGCACAAATGGTACCAAGGTTTTATTAAAGGCAGGAAGAGAAACAGGCTCTGCAGAGTGAGTTTAGACCAAGTGAAAACAGGAAAACAGAGTGGCCAGAACTCAGTGGGGACTTCCCTTTCTGTATCACCCACTCCTCAGGATGACGTCAGGTCTAGGCTGTCCTATCACGAACCTGCTTGAGCTCTCGGAAGAAGATCATGTACGGGGTTTTGGGGATTTTTAGGATCTTGTCAGACTCTCCCAGCCAGTGTAGCCCCACCCTAACTCCCTGTCTTCTTGACACTTTCTGAAGCAGTTCTGGAATTTCTCTTTCACGAGTATCTTTAGAAGACATGATTGAAAAGACCGCGAATACTGCTGCTACTGAAGTGCCATCTGACAGAAAGGTGGGCTCCTAACAACATGACGGTGAGTCCTCATCTACTTTACTCGCTCGGTCTGGCCCCATGCAACTTCTGGTTCTTTCTTCCTCAAAACTGAATGACTAGAAGGGCCAGAGATTTAGCTCAGAGGTGCCAGCGATTTAGCTTAGAGGTTCCGGCACCTGCCTAGCAATCTCAAAGTCCCTGGTTCGACCCCCAGAAACCACATACAATACTGGGCATGGTGACTCACACCCACCAGTAATCAGTACCACATACCACAAGGCTGGGTGTGGTGGCTCATGCCCATAATCCCCGCACTTGGGAGGCAGAGGCAGGAGGATTACTGAGTTCAAGCCTTCCCTGGGCTACATTGTGAGCTCAGGGCCAGCCTGAACTACAAAGCGGAAACCCTGTCTAAAAAGGAAAAAAATTGAATGACTAGAAAAAGAAAATATTTTGAATCAGTTTGAGGTAGTATAGAAGAAATAAAACTAGGTAGGAAGGAGACAAGGAAATCAAGATTTTTTTTTTTTTTTTTTTTTGCTTTTTTTGGAGACAGGGTCTCGCTTTGTAGTTCAGGCTGGCCCTGAGCTCACTATGGTGCCCAGGCAAGCCGCCGCGAACTCAGCAATCCTCCTGTCTCTGCCTCCCGAGTGCTGGGATGACAGGCGTGAGCCACCACGTCCGGCATTGTGGTATGTGGTATTGATTGTTGGTGGGCGTGTCTCCACACCCAGCATGATATGTGGTCGCCGGGGATCGAACTCAGGTCCTTGCGCTTGCGAGGCCGGCACTGGAACCACTGAGCTAACCCTCCAGCCCGGAAATCAAGATTTTTGAAAGTTGTACTTTTAAGAAAAATCCTGCAATTTTGGGACCCAAGCCAAGGTTGTTTTTTTTTTTTTCCCCCTTCCTTCTCTTTTCTGTCCCAAAACACAGTGGATCTGGGTAACCCTCTTTCACCTACAAATAGGTTTGCACCTTCCCCTTTTTACTAGTTCAACTACGAATAGACTACCTTTTAGGATTTCCCATACCACTGGGCATTATCTCACTCTGGCTGGACCTCCTCTCTCACTAGACAAGACTAAGACTATAGATTACCCAACTTCACAGATTTCCACTTCCCAAAACACATAAAAATCCCCCAGTCCCTCAGCCAGGTGTGATGCACTCACTTGGAATTGCAGTGCTCTGGAGGCTGAGGCAGGATGATCGCCCTAAGTTTGAGGCCAACCTGGACTCCACAATGAGTTCAACCCAGCTTGAACTACAGAGTGAGCACCTATCTCTAAAAAAAGAAATATTTCAAGTCTCTAACAGTATTATGCCTTATTTCTCTGGGCATCCATACACTACTCTTGGACTGAGTCCTACATTTACCTCTAATAATTCCTTCTCATGTCTTTTTACTGAGATGCCCCAAAAGTTCTTTTGCTGCCATGGGAGTCAGAGGAACTGTGAAATTATTTTAAATTCCTTATTTCAGCTCTGGACCCTCAGACAGAGCCAGGTGACATTTATCTTGGCAGTTGTGAGGGACCTAAAGAGAGACGTGGAAACTGTGGCCATCTTGACTTTGGTTTGGTAAATTCAGCCAGCTTTTTCTTTATTTAGTCTTTTTCCTATTTTCTTCCAGTTTTTGGTCCTCTGAAATACAGTTTTTCTTTGAAGCATGATTTTTCTCTGAAGCAATTTATCTTTTTTTTTTTTTGGAGACAGGGTCTCGCTTTGTAGTTCAGGCTGGCCCTGAGCTCACTATGGTGCCCAGGCAAGCCGCCGCGAACTCAGCAATCCTCCTGTCTCTGCCTCCCGAGTGCTGGGATTACAGGTGTGAGCCACCACGTCCGGCATTGTCTTTTTTTTTTTCTGAGACAGGGTCTCCCTTTGTAGTTCAGGCTGGCCCTGAGCTCACTATGTAGCCCAGGCAAGCCTCGAACTCAGCAATCCTCCTGTCTGCCTCCTGAGTGCTGGGATTACAGGCGTGAGCCACCACGCCTGGCACTGTGATATGTGGTATTGATTGCTGGTGGGCATGAGTCTCCACGCCCAGCATTCTATGTGGTCACCGGGATCAAACTCAGGACCTTGGGCTTGCGAGGCAGGCGCCAGAACCACTGAGCTAAATCTCTGGCCCAGCAAGATGAATTTTGATTAAAATGGGTCTCACTTTGACATGGTCTTAAATACCCAAAGGGAAAGTATAACCAAAACCATAGAATAATAATAGTGTTACATCAAAAGTTTGGCTAAATATTGAGGAATACTCAGCCAACTGTACCCCTTTGTTGGAAACAAACAAGAAAATGGAACTTATGATAAGAGTATAAGTACTTATGAGTGGAACAAAGCCAATCAAAATACAGGGTGGATTACTACTCAGGGCTGCACTATTGTCTCAAAATATGCTGACTCGTTTGCTACTGGCCAGAAGGCAAGAGCTGGAATAAGATGGGCAGCACCAAATGGTGCCCGGTGGCAGTGTGGCACCAATCTATGGGCATCACTGCATCCAAGGGGATAGGAAAATATACATTAGGGATCCAGGGATCCAAGGGCACTGAGTTAAAAGCACAGATCAATCAGCTAACCTCCCAGTCTAGAAGAATCAATGGGACAGATTACTTTTACATTGGTATGATCATCTGGGTGCTCTTTATTCCCCCAAATAATAGGACTTGAGGTTGTAACGTAAGATGTTGAATCTCTTTCTAACTATACACAAAGAGGGTTTTGTGTATAGTGAAATTATATAGTAAAACTCAGAAATAAAAATGATTTTTACATTTTTAAATTTTGTTTGATTTATATTTTTATTATTTGGGTTTGTTTATTTATTTATTTATTCTGAGATAGGCTTTCCCTGTGTAGCCCGGGCCGGTCTCAGTGACTCTCTTGCCCCAGATCCTGAGTGCCGGGATTACAGGCATGTGCCGCCATACCCAGCAAAAAATGATTTTTAAGGGCTGGAGGGTTAGCTCAGTGGTGCACAAGGTCCTGAGTTCAATCCCCGGTAACCACATACAATGCTGGACAGGGAGACTCACGCCCACCAGCAATCAACCAGCAATCAGCACCACATACCCCAGTGCCGGGCGTGGTGGCTCACGCCTGTAATCCCAGCACTTGGGAGGCAGAGACTGGAGGATTGCTGAGTTTGCGGCAGCTTGCCTGGGCACCATAGTGAGCTCAGGGCCAGCCTGAACTACAAAGCGAGACCCTGTCTCAAAAGCAAAAAAAAAAAAAAAAAAAAGTGGTTTTTAAGAGAGCCATTCTACAAAAACCACATGGCAGGCCGGGTGTGGTGGCTCACGCCTGTAATCCCAACACTCGGGAGGTAGACACAGGAGGATTGCTGAGTTCAAGGCTTGCCTGGGCTACATAGTGAGCTCAGGGCCAGCCTGAATTACAAAGTGAGACCCTGTCTCAAAAAAAAAAAAAAAAAACACATGGCAGGCTGGGGATTCAGCTCAGTGGTGCTGTGCTTGCCCAGGAAGCACATCTGAGTTCAATCCCTGGCACCAGTAAAAAATAAAGTAAAAAATGAAAGCAAAAACTGTGTGGTCCTAACTATCCTAAGAGAAACACAGGGTGAAAATTGTGCCATTATCAAAACTGAATATTTTGTGTACATTCCTGATAACTGTGCAAATGTTGCTTCCGCATTATAAGATCTACATGAACTTGCACAACTTATGAGCAAGTTCTCTTCCAGGAGAACTATTTGTAAGCCAGATTCCCTCTTATGCCAACAGGCTGAGTCTTCCACAGTGTACCTGTGAAAAGTTACACCTTGAATGTTTGTTAAGTTGGGGACTTCCTCTCTGTTCACAAAAAGTGCAATGCCAGACTCTTGTGGGTCTCTGGACAACCCAGGAGAAAATTCTCATTTTTCTGGCTACAACACTGTGCATCATGGTTCTTTCCCATTACATGATGATGCACTGTGGGAGAAGGCTAGTGTCCTGGTCTTCAGATTATCACAAGGTGATGGTTCTTCAAAAGATGTCCAATATGCCTACGTCTCCTGTAGACCCATCAGGGTGAGACTTTCCGGCTCTGATGGGGCGAGATCCACCCACCCTCCCCACACCCCTGCCTCAGCCTGAGCAGTTATGTGAGGAAGACTGTCAGACCGTCTGCACTCTCTTCAACAAGGGATTAAAATGGGACGCTGTGAGGTAGGACAGAATAAATAAAACTAGGTAGAAAGGGAACTAGGAAAATTTTTTTTTTTGAGACAGGGTCTTGCTTTGTAGTTCAGGCCAGCCCTGAACTCACTATGTAGCCCAGGCTGGCCTTGAACTCATGGCAATCCTCCTGCCTCTGTTTCTAAGTGCTGGGATGACAGGCGTGAGCCACCACACCTGGCCCGCCCACCACAAATTTAACCCAAAAATCATCAGCAAGAAAGAAGCAAAGAGCATTGCACCAAACTCCCCTTTCGACAGATGAGGAAGTAATCCAGAGGGCTGGAGCACCTGCCCGAGGTTACCTGGCAAATCACTGTGGGACCAGGACTAGAGCTCCTGGCTCAGTGTCCACAGCAGGGACTTCCTCACCCACCACCCCAGCCTGGAGTCCGGTAGGGACAGACAGAAGCTCCACCAGCTCCCGCCCCTCCCCACCCCCAGGCTGTGGCCGGCCCCCTCACCAAGGCTTGGAAGTGCCCCTGTCCCAGCCAGGCTCTCAGTTCCAGTTGACCTGCCACACCGAGCTGCAGCCCCGGCCTGTCTTCCCAAAACCAAACTTCCAGGGATGGGGCGGGCCGCAGGACTGCTGCCTGTTGGGCTCGGCCTCTGCCCCCTGCCCTCATCCTGTGCAACCCTGAGCTGAGGAGGCACCCACCTGGGCAGCTGGCAGTGTGTGCGCTCCAGGCAAGCAGGCTGTCAGGGCGTCCCGGCTGCCTGCATGTCCAGGGCCTGTGCCGCACCAGCCCTTTAAGGACCGAAGAGGCGGGGTGTGATGAAGGGCGTGGCCGGTGAAACCCGCTCCCCAGCGGAGGCCCTACCCTGAGCAGTCCAGCTAGGCTCCCTGGCCGTGGAGTGGCCTGCTGGCTGGGCCTCCCCTACCCAAGCACAGAGCAGTAGGGCCTAGGCTTCCAGGACTGCCGGGTGGGGACAAAGGATCTCCTGACTTCCTTGCTGTCTCCCTCTCCCCTCCCCTCCCCCCTCTCCCCCCTTCTCCCTCTCCCCTCCCCTCCCCCCTCTTCTCCTCCCCTTCTCCCTCTCCCTCTCCCCTCC